>JBBPLT010000035.1:0-121041 GCA_038089955.1 Strobilomyces dryophilus | reverse complement strand
TACCCGTTTGCAGCTGCTGTTCTCCTAGCAACCGTGTGGTTAGTCTGATCAATATAATTGTGAACCTGATCCCGATGATCCACCTTTCCAGGGCGATGGCGCACAACAAATCTAAATTCCCTGACCCATACGCATTCATACCAGAACGATTCCTCAGCGAAGACGGTTCCCTCAAACTGAACGATATTGAACACATTGCGTATGGGTTTGGTCGACGGATATGTGTCGGGAGACACTTTGCCGACACATCCTTGTGGTCTGTGATCGCCAAAGTGCTAGCAGTGTTCAACATCTATAAGCCCTTGGATGATAACGGGCTAGAAATCGATATCGAACCAAAATACACGATCGGTAGGTTCAGCGTGTGAGTGGGTGATTTTTGTTCCCTACACAGTATTGATTGTTCTGCTCAGCCGTCCCCTTCCGTTCCAATGCCGGATCGTGCCTCGAGTCCCTGGGATGGACTCTGTGAAGCTGGAAGAGCTGATTTCTGCAAGCACGCCATAGACTTCCCGCACTTCCGACATTCCTTGACTCCTTTACGTCCCCCCTGGTTCGACATCATTTTCAACCACGTGCTCGACTACTTACGAGACCATTCTCTTCAAATCGATGCTAAGCGGAATCCCGCTATGCGTGATCATTCATGAAGGGCGATACCACCCTTTGACGCGTAGTGCCCTCGTTTAAGCGAAAGGGCTCCCATGCGTTTGCCTGCAACGCAGATGGACGCCTCCACGCATGTACACATGCGATAAACATTAAACTACAGATCAAACTCGAAGGGGCTGAGGTCAATCACCTATTCGTTGGCGGTGATCATTATCCGAATCAGCCAATACCACTATTTCACGACTGCCGCACTGCTAGCATCCCGAAGAACGCCCCTCCTGCCATGTTCATGGCTAACGCGATTTGCGTGCCCGTGTCATTGATCGGTAGTATTGGCACTCACGAATGACGAGCGTTACGAGGACTGCTCGGCAAAACACGATGGTAATGCGGCTCACGCCGTGCGAAAGCGTGGTGCTCAACATCTCACCGCCCGCTGTCGCACTCAATCGGTCGGCTCAGCCAAATCATGGCCCATGGGCGTGACGTACCATGATGTCGAGGTTCAAGGTTCCGAAGTGAGCTACAGTTATTGCAATCACTGGGGAGGGTAAAGCGTGCTTCAGGCACCAACTCGTGCTTTTCCGAAATCTACCGGGAGACAACCCGAACGTGCATTGGGAGGGGACGGGGAAAGTCCATGCCAGCCCATCCGCCTCCCCACGTTCATGCGGCCAACGATTCGTCCATCCGCGGCTTTCCGCGGCTGAGTTTCCGCTACGTACTGTACATGCATAGGTGGTTCCGTGCCACTGCCAATTTGTTGATGCTGAGCGCTGAGCGCTGAGCCACGACGCGACTCGGATCGCACCATGAAGTACTTATATGCCGGGAGGTCGGCATGAAAATCGCTGCATGCGCTCTATCGGTACGCCCCATGCACACCTCTGAGTTTGACTTGGGACCAGACAGCGGGACTTCCTAGAGATTCAGCCGTTGCAAATTGCCGGGGTGGCTGTCAGAAGCCTGCCCCTCAGGACTAGCAATCTACTAGTGGCACAGGGCTCCGCTGAAGGAAAGCCATCCGAGCAAACATGAGGTGCCGCCGTTCAAGCTACTAAGGTTCACTTACGGCATGTGGAAGCACTGCCTTTGACAGCCATTTGTTGGTCCTTGTAGGTCCTGGTTGATACGCCACCGTCCTTCCTGCCATGTTGCTTATTATTTTTCTGAGGGCTTTCTTGTTCTTCGTTGTCAGGATACCACGGCGAGTGCACGGCCTGTACACAGGCGTCAGCTGGCCACACTAATCGTGGAGAACAGATAAATTCTCGAGGTACAAGGGTTGACAACTCCACCGTTTTCCCCATCATACTGCACAAATATGCTTTCGTCCGGATCCTCTGTCACTAGAAAAACTGAGGAGACATTGGACGACGTACTCCGAATGATCCGAAAAGAGTATGAAGATCCATATCCCGTACTATGTGAAACAGACCGAAACAAATACGTCCAGGAGGAAGAGAGGTTTGACAGAGTTTCTGTATAATCGTGTCGGACTGTACTGATAAGGATCCATTCAGTCTAAGAGAGCGGTTGAAAAGCTCCATAGAGTCGGGTTCGGGCAGCTGGCGGGGTCTGCTTTGCTTACCTTCACCGGAGGCGGTGAATTGCCTCGAAGATGCACAAGGGCTCCACAAGTGTCTCAAAGTAAGTAGATTGAGCTGATATTTTTTGCATTCCTTGATCTGTTCCGACACTTCTTAGGAGGACATTAACAGTAAATTAAGGACGAGGCTCACTGGAAAGAGCAACCCATTCCCAAGTTCTTTGTGGCGTGATGAAAACTTGACTGCTAACGTGATAACGTCTCCTCTCAATATGCGCTGCTCTGTTTCCAAGTCTGGGGGCTCGGAAATGAACGAGCGGCCCGTCCAGGACAGCCACGACACTTCGCCAGCTGGTGAGTTTTACTTGTTTCCCTTGTCATATCAAACCGATGTTTGGTCAGGGACGCCGACTGAGTCTAGCAGCCGAAACGAGGACTCTCCTACGCCACGCCGCAGAAGATCGCCGCCGCCGCCGCCTCGACGAAGTACACCGTCCAGCCATTCCCGATCTTTATCAGTGACGTCAAGTAGCTCAAGTCGTCCTCCCAGAAGGCCGCCACCTCCACCTCCCCAGTCGCCCAGGCAATCAAGAGCATCCTATTCACCGCTTACCGCCTCCCCCCCTTCACCGTCATTTCCCGACTCCGCCCTTCTATCCTCGCCATTATCACTTGGGCGAAGGACATCGAGTGGCTCGACCCCTTCCATGTCGAGCATAAACGACGGATCTCGTCGTGCGTCTTCTGTCAGGGGGCCCACTCCTCAATTGTCCACGCAAACACTGTCATCCCGTCCATCAAATAATGCGTTTGTTTCATCCGGATCGTTGCATCTCAACCCAGACATGCTTTCCTCTATCTCTGAGCTAGCCTCGCGTTTAGGCACACTTGCGACCTCAATGGCCACTGAAAGTCAATCAGGACCAGGGCAGGGACGGCATAGAAGCTACGTGCACAAAACCGATTGCCTCGAATTCACTGGCTCGAATGCCGACGGAGTGACACTGAATTCTGGTGGAAAAAACAACTCCGGTGCTGGTTTGTCGTTTCTTCCCCTTTCCTTGATCCATCCTGACCGATGAATTCACCACGTAGTCATTCACAAGACGATGGTGGCTCCTCGTTCCCCTCAACATATCCCGTCGTTTTAGCGTCTATATTTTCCGTGCGCCTTATGGACATGTTGCCAGAGACGATGGACTCGCTATGGTGTACTCAAATGACCAGCTCATTGTATTCCAATGAGCGGGTGCTTCCTAAAGAAGGGCAGCGCGAGATAATTTAGTTAATATTGTCATCAGCGTTTGGAGCGTGAGCAGCCTCCTATCGCTCAGGACTGCAAGCTGTCCGCGCAGATTCCCCGGACAAAACTGATACATCCAAACTATGCGCCAGTGGCGCTTGGTGGGCTGGTCAGTCTTCCCCGATTTGAAACCTGCTGACTATTGACGCCGGTGCGTGATCTTATTGACTGGGGTCAACAAGAGTTCGTACCGTTGCGCAATCTGCACGCGTGCACCTAATGTTGCTACTTACTGTGCGTGCACCGCTTGGGCATGTTTGCATTCTGGTAATGCGGGTATTGACCAGATGGCCGTTTTCGATAACGTTATTTAGGCAGGGAGCGTTGCGGCCTCGTTTGCATGGTCCCTGGTTGGACCTCTTGACTCGAGCTAACTTGCGCGTGACAACATTGTCGATGGACATCGCTGTGCGCAAGAGACGCACTCGATCGTTGTTTAGCTCACCTTACAGCTCCTGGGACTATGTAGCGACATCGAACAGTTTCTGCAGTATCAAATGTGCATTCGGACATACCGTGCGATCTGATAAGCTCAGTCGATGACGCTGCAGGCTGACGCACCAAGTCAGCTACCGTCGGCGAAAAAGCCTACACTGGCCAGCAGATGTCGGTGGCGAATCGACAACCTGCCCAAAAACTGAACATCGGCGGTCACATTTATATATCATACAGACGCCCTCCTGGCGATCGTAAGTCACGAATACTGGATGTTCCCTCTACATAAATCAAACCAATTGTTCCGAGAACGTCGCCCAGCTATATCGTCCAAGCGCTTCTGATCGTCAAGATTGGCTCGTATTGGTTCCTCACTTCTACTTCCTGCTGCGCTATCGTTATGATCAGTCTGGAGCATGACCTCTAACTTATCAGGACCAGCACCCTAGCGCTATAATGTCTTATAATATGTTATAATCAATTTTTTTTAAATGATAATTTGATTATAAGCCTTTGTAATACCTTACATAGGATTATAGCGCTAGGGTACTGGTCCTGATTAACCTGGTGGGTTCACACGTCACCGATGCGGTCGCTTGCGCAGTTATCATCGAGGCCAAAAGTTACTACATAAGCGTTATCGTCGCTTTATCAGTAGCGGCGACCATGGGGGTCGATCGTCACAATAACGCCATCATCATGGCTGACGTGGCGCGCCGTTTATTGCTTTATGGCCAGCGGGTGTGATCGTGGCGTTTCGATCACTTGACCGACCGATGGACGGCCGCAACCCATTGAACGGGTTTTTTCTTGATTTCTCTTGCAGAGGTGTACTTATCCATACCCGAGTACATCAAGACACGGGCTGCCAGTGCAGAGCGTCACGGTAGCCTACCTAGATCACGAGTGGAGTGGTTCGAATTGTATGCGCGCATTCTACAGCGATATACATGATACAAGGCAACGACGGGGATCAGCAGTGTACACACGAGTGAAAGAGTTCGTAGCAATAGCACTTGAGTGAGGAAAATGTCCATGAAAAATATTTACCAGCAAGAAAGATGAACCAAGAGAAGTATACTAGTTTTGATTTCGACAAACACACACTATGTACTGCGTATGTAAAACATGTATCATCCCCTTTCCAATGCACAAAAGCCAACATTGTACAGGGCCAAAGAAATTATATATTACAAGAAAGAAAACAGGGATAAATGAAGAAAACCAGAAAGCGGGGACGACCGTGCTAAGAGAGGAGTAAACCGGAAAGAAGAAATGCCGCGGGAACTTGGGGACTATCCCGCACCATCAGTGTACACCATTGGGTGATGGGAAGAGCGGTGACGGTCGAGGTGCACTTTCTCGAGGCGGTTTGACCCGGAATTCACTCACCAGGCATACGTGACTGAAAAAGGAGGGGTGAGTCATACGAATGGGGACCCACCATCAGCGTATCAGACTTACTCTGAAGGAAAGTGAGCATTTGGGAATCCGACTACCTTGTCGAGGTAGCCCTTATCGACCCCACCCAAAACGGCGTTGACTGCTAGGTTTGACGTGTTGTACCAGATATAGTCAATTACACCGTGGAAGCTGGGGGTGAAGTTCGTCAAGGGGGAATCCCCCGCCGTGGCGTAGGCACTCTTGAGCCCGAACTTGTGTCGTAGTCCTTCAGTGGTGTATCTCCCGTATAGGTGCGACATGAAATCTGGATGGTCTGGTGGCGCTGACCCGTTGGACAAGAACTCGCAGACGCCACTGTCGGGGACAGAATTGAAATCACCGCAGATGATGAGGGGTATCTTCGTCCCATCACTATACAGGGGTGATGACCGCGGCTGTGGCGCAGACTTATCTTCCGAGTTGTTTGGCGGTCGAAGGGGTAGCTTGCAAAAGTATGCTGCGACCTTCTCTATCTCATCCACCAACAAGGCCACCTGGACAAGCTTGACGTCCCGGAAGTTCGGGTCCCAATGTATGTGAGCGTTCGCAACAATGAGACGGGTGCCTGTCTCCCTGTTCTCGAAGCAACACACGACAGCGACGTGATCCTTGCCAAGAACGCGATTAAACATGTCGTCCGTCTTCTTGAAATCTGGGCGCTGCATGGCGACGGTGCTGAATTCGATCAGCTGCTTTTCGACCAGTTGATATCTGGAAAGAAGATAAGTACGAGTTCCACATCAACAGAAATAGACAAACTTCTCCGCCTTGTAGAAAGTCGCACAGCCGTCGACTTGCCGCCGATCTGCATCGCTCATGGTTTTGTACCGCGATTTGGGATAATATACACCCTCGTAGTCTTGTCCCTGGAGGTGCTTGATGAAGTACTCCTCGTACTGAGCAGTGTCCACTTCTTGCAAACATAGGAAGTCGGCGTCATAGTTCATCACTTCCGTCAAGATTAACTCCTTCCGGTAGTCCCATGACAGTGCCCAAGATGGCGTGTAGCCGTAAAGGCGCTCCGTGGCGTACTTCTCGCAAAGAATGTTATAGCAGAGGACGCTAAATATCTCAGTGTGAGGGTCATTGTTCATCGCTTCCCGTTCGGCCGCGGTGATGACATGTTTCCACAGCCGTTCAGGTGGAGGGGCCGGAACAGGACATGAGTCGCGCAGAAAGGATATCAGAGCTGGGGTACCATCTTTCTGCACAATGGTTTTCAGTGCGGCGTCCAGCGGGTTGCCTTCGACACCCAAGGTTTGTAATTGGTGCAGACTGCCCAGTTCGGGAGGTAGCGTGAGTAGATGGTTGTCGAAAAGGTAAAGCTCCTTCAGTTGCGTGAGCATCCCAAGCTCCGGTGGAACTGAGCTGAGATTATTTCCCGATAAATCAAGGAGCTCCAAATGACGGAGTTTGGCGATTTCCGGAGGTATAGACATCAGCGCGTTGTGGTTGAGGTAGAGATTAATGAGGAAGGTGAACGTGAACAGACCAGACGTGGTAGGAAGTGTCTTGATGTTGACGCCACCCATGTCTAACGAGTTCCACGTATTCTGTGGAGGCTTGGCGGTTAGCCGCGGTGCCTCGGATATCGGAGCTACGGTCGACGAGGGGTGATTGACCATAGAGCCTGCAAGACTCGGCGAACTTTCTGACGCGCTCGTAGGGGCTGGGGTAGAGGAGGTAGCTGGAACCTCGGACTCTTTTGGTGGGGTGTCGGTGTTGGCGGTGGGTTTGACAAGATTAGGATTCGTGATTGGGATTGCTTTAGCGACGGCTCGAGAGGTGATGGCGCTTGCCCGTGCACGGTGATGCGGCGAGCGGGACGACCTGATCATCTTTGTAAATTAAACGGTCGCTGATCAGATGGGACATCTGTGCCTGACACGTATTGACTACGCACCTCGCACTTGAGAAGCTGTTGCTGCCAGTGGGGGCTGATTATCTGACTCGCGGCACTCCCTGGTGATCCTGAGCCGATGTGCTGATTATGGATATGTCCATTTGGAGGGGATGGGTAGTGTGAGAGGGAGTTCTGGTGCTGATGATGAGCGACAGGCGGATGCGGCAGGGTGTGGGGATGAGCGGGATGGTGTTGCATCGTGGTCACGGATCCATTGGTGTAGAGTGGAAAACCCGGCGAAGCAGGGGGAGGGCCGATATTCTGTGAGGCTGGGGGTCCTAGGACGGGATGATGTGTCCGGGACCACGGGGACTGGTCGTGGTGATTTGGATGTTTGTGGGCGACGGCAGGAGATTGTTGGGAGTAAAACATGGCATTTGACCGAAATAACGGTCCAAAGACGGCCGCTCGCTAACTGTGGAGTCCACAGGAACGATGGAATGGGACTCTGGTGCGAATACTCGGCCGTGTGGTGGCGACGAGGCCTCTGGAGGAACGTCAGGTAGATGTACAGACGAGTGGAGGAGAGGAAGAAGAAAACAAACAAGAAGAAGCGTCCTGACAGATTTTTGCGTGTCGTCGTGGTCGTCGTGGTCGTGGCTGTCGAGCTCGATGGCGAGGTGTAAACCCGGTCAGCGCCCGAAAAGATGACCTCGGTGCCACACGTGACTAAGCCATTCCAATCCCCATATCGAGAATATTTTCGGCCCGGATTATCTGTGTCTGCAAATGGAAATTTTGATCATATAGCACCGCCACATCGACAAGTGCTACGCCGGACGACTTTGATTCCCGAGACAAGAATAAAAGCCGCTCGAGGTATCCTCCTTCCACCGCAATGATCATCATGTCCAAGCTCTTCCATGCCACTGCTTCTGCTCCGGTCAACATCGCCGTCATCAAGTCGGTCGCATCGAAACCATCCGAGACGTCAGCTGACTTCCATCTAGATACTGGGGCAAGCGAGACACCAGGCTCATCTTACCGACCAATTCCTCACTTTCCGTCACCCTCAGCCAAGATCACCTTCGCTCCACCACTACCTCTCGTGCGGATCTATCCTTCACCGAGGACACTTTGTGGCTCAACGGCAAGCTCGATGAGATCAAACCCGGTGGTCGTCTTGCGACCTGCATCAGCGAAATGAAGCGCCTGCGAAAAGAGCTCGAAGACGCAAATCCTGATGCAGAGAAGGTGCGCTCATCTTCCATCTTGTTAAGATACCTGCAAATTCTGACGTGCGAAAAGTTTTCGCATTGGAAAGTGCACATCTGTTCGTACAACAACTTTCCCACTGCCGCCGGCCTCGCGTCGTCCGCATCTGGCTTGGCAGCTCTGGTTTACTCCCTCGCGAAGCTGTACCAGCTTCCCTCTTCCTCAAAAGAACTCTCCCTCATTGCTCGCCAGGGTTCTGGTTCTGCCTGCCGCTCCCTCTTCGGCGGCTTCGTCGCGTGGCGGGAAGGCACCGCGGCCGACGGGTCCGACTCATTCGCCGAACAGATCGCATCAGAGGAACACTGGCCGGACATGCACGCCCTCATTTGCGTCGTCTCCGACGACAAGAAGGGCACCTCCTCCACCTCCGGCATGCAACGCAGCGTCGAGACGTCTTCTCTCTTCCCGCAACGCCTCACCGTCGTTCCCGAGCGGATGCGCAGCATCACAGAAGCCATCCAAAACCGCGATTTCGACAAGTTCGCGGCCATCACGATGCAAGACTCGAACCAGTTCCACGCGGTCGCGCTGGACACCGACCCGCCCATCTTCTACATGAACGATGTCAGCCGCGCGATCATCGCCGTCGTGACCGAATACAACCGCGTCGCGCTCGAAAAGGGCGGTAAGCGCAAGGCGGCTTATACGTTCGACGCGGGCCCCAACGCGGTCATCTACGCTCCTCGGGAGAACATGAAGGAGATCATCGAATTGATCGTCTCGTATTTCCCTCAGGAATCTTTCAGCGATCCGTTCCATGTCTTTGCGGGTGCCGCGGTTCAAGGTCGTCTCGTGGATGGCTTTAACGAAGGCGTGGCAAAGCATTTCGACGTGGGCGCCGTCAAGGGTCTTATTCACACTTGCGTCGGAGACGGTCCTCGCGTCAGGGGCGATGACGAGTCCTTGTTGAGCAGTGACGGGCTGCCCAAGACGTTGGCCTAGACGCGCGCATTACGCTATTTCGTTCCCACTATAGAATCCAAGTACTACTCTTAGCGCACTATCTAGTGATGTCGTACAAGGCAAGCTGGCTGTGTACCACCAGTCGCAATCTAAAACTTTCAAACGGAGCTTTCGCCACGTCCAGTACATGCCCGGTGGTCCGGCCGCTGACGGTGCTCGGTCACGATGTCATTTCCAGCGCAACATGCTACGGGCGCTGCGGCCACGTGTCGATGCTGAAACGTTGACATGTGAGCGACGTTCTACGAGTCACGCCACCATCACCGTCCTCAACTACCCGTGAGTGGGAGTCACTAGCTCGCAAAACTCGTTCGTCGCTCGCACGACGCTGATGGTATCTGTCCTGTTCGTTCAAAGTCCCCCAGTGTTACTTTACACCGGGCACCCCCGGCTCGGGTATCCACATCCACCGAGATTGGAACCCTGACGCAAACATGCAAATGAAACAATGGAAGCATACTTCAGTGTGATGGATTGAGAGCCTATGAGAATGCAAACACGCCCGAGGAGTCTATATACAAGTAGATTAATAAATGCCCAAGAGAAAAGGATCACGTAAGGTGAACGAGACGAAGGGTGAGTGGTTGGATACAATAGCCCATAAGTTGAGACATGGAAAAGAGCGCATGCGAGCGAGCAGTGTTGGATGGAAGTGATGGGGTTTAGCACATACGACGTAGAGAAAGAAAATACGCGGCGAGGGTAGAGCAAGCAACAAAGTGAGAGCAACGAAGACGCATCGACGCGCACCGCTACTCCCGCGCGGACGCAGCCCTCCGAAGCGTCAGCCGCTCTTCGTCCCTCTCGACGCTCCGCTCTGCCTCTTCATAGGAAGGCAGACCGCGCATGCTCGTCAGCGGCGTCACGCCTCCAATGAAACCGCGTGAGGCGACGTCGTAATCCGGCACCTCCGTGAATGCACGATGCCACAAGGCGCTCTCGAGCACGTTCTCCGTCGCCGGAAGGGTCGGCGTCGACACCTGTGATCCCGGTGCTGGCAGGGTCGCCTGTCGCGGCGCATGATGACCGTGCATCGCTGTTCGCTGCACAGAGTAGCCCACGTCCTCCAACGACGCCAGGTTTGAATACGAGTTCGATCGTGAGGGGAGCCAACTCGGGGGAGTGAGCGACGTATGTGGCTTCATTTGAATGCTGAACAAGCCCGGGAGCGTCCGGCTGGCATAGCCCTCGTGCACGAACGTCTCGTGTGAAGTGGATGTGGGCAGGACCGGAACCGGAGTGATGGTTGTCATCGTGAAATGACGCTCCGGGCTTGGCGCACGGCTACCACGTCTGCTGATAGGGTCGCTCTCTGACCGGCTGACGGAATCTGGTGAATGCGAGCCTGAGCTAGTGTTGGCACGGGGTCGGGGTGGGATAGTATTAGAAAGCGACATCAGAAGCTCTGAATTTACCCAGTCGAGAGGGGTGCTCGTCCCAGATCGAGGTACATGAGGAAGGTGGGACAAAACAGGGAAAGGCATTATCGGCGATGCAGCACCAGGCGGCGACCAGGCACCAGATGAAGGTTGCTGCTCTGGTGTGAATGTTGGACTGACGTTGCTGTGGACCCAAGGGTTCAGCACACGCGTCGTGGCTGAATCAGGGAGATACATATTTGCGACACGATCGCGGACATGCGCGGAATAACTCGGAAGCTCGGCGTCCCGTTCGTCATCAGTGGGAACTTCCGGGCCGTCGAGAAGAAGCCGTCGGGTAGCTGCAGAATTCGCCCTAGCTTCATCAAGTAACCGGGCGTCTAGGATGTGAAGGGGAAGGGAACATCGCAACTCGGAGGTATGCCCATCCAGGTTGGACATCAGGATAGACCATCGTATTCGATGGAAAACCGTGATTGGTTCGAGGGGGTGTGAGGGCGTGATAAACTTTGGGATGAAAAGTGTAAGGTGAGCGACAACATCGTCCCGGCTCATCGGGACATCTTCCTGGGCAGACGTCGATGCGACAAGTTCGGTCGAAAATGCCGAGGGAGGACTTGATGGCTGCGGCGGTGCAGTATTAATCGATGGCGAGTCATGCGACAAGGTTGTACTCGCCTCTTGGCCGGCATGGTTAGCTAGCGAGTTTGAACACTGGGAACGATCCTCGCTTGACAGCCTCGGCGTCACCGGGAACGATGTTGGGGCGGATGATAGTCCCTCTGTGGTGGGGCGCCATTCTGCGGATCGATGTACCTCATGACTCCTGGTGACGACACCGCGAGTATGCTCCTGTACTCCGCCCCGACAGTGTAATTTGGTCGTTTCGTGAATAGACGTCGTTACCGCCAGGACCCGAACGCCTTTGGAGAGGGGAGAGAACTTGACTATGGCCGTCAACTGGTCACCAGCGGCCCACGCCTTGTGCGGAATCATGATGGAATACATGAGCTTCTCCGGCCACGTATTCTCGATTTCGAGGGATTGTTGATACTCCAGAGCTTGGGGCGCAAAAGTACGGACGATAGATACCGGCAAGATCGCTTGCATATTGTGTGCGAGACCGGGCCGTACGGCAACGGCCCTGAGCTTGTAGCTCACATGAGCACCACCGTGAATATTACTCGTTATGCTCGATGGCAGAGAGCCGCCGAGCTGAAGCTGAAAAGGGAATTGATGGAACCCCGCTTTGAGTGTGTGACTGTGGCGTTTCTCCCCCTCGAGAAATGACCACTCGTGGTTGCAGATGGTGTACCACTGCGATGATGCGCTCAAGGGCAAGCTGTAGAGAACGAGGTGAGAATGCGGAGTAGGGAGATGCAGTAAGCACGAACGTCTCAGTGGATGCGAGAGGGAGTTTAGCTTTGCCCCTAAACTGGAGTGTAATCTCCTTGATAGACGTAGGTTCCGTGAGGTGTAACACGATGTGGCCCTTGAGTAGCACGGGTTCGACGTCGACGCCAGTGCCCTTGAGGGAAAGAAAATCCGAGTCGACAACAACATCGATGCCTGCCCTTTCCTTCTCCTTGATCATATCGTGATAGTGGTCAGGATTCGCCGAGGAGCCTGGGACGAGGCTTGAGAGGGCAGCATGGAGAGCGGAAGATAGGTGGTCGTCGTCGTGACCCTGGACTGATGATATATGGGCCTCACGGAACGGGGAGGGCGGTCTTGTCAACGAAAAAGCCATGACAGCACAAGGGTCAGCGGCGTTAAAGGGACCTGGGTTAGGCAGAATAAGGGATTGCTACCCAAGATAGGAGCGGAGAGTAGGTAAGATGAGGAGAGCTCACCCGGAAAGGAGGTTTCAAAGCAGACTTGTGCACACGCTTAAACTCTGAGACCAAAGGCGACAAGGGCGCAAGAGTGATTCCCCCGGGTGGAGACAAACGAAGGGAAGCGTTGTTGAACGAGCAGAACCGGCGTCAGCCCTCTTATTCTCGACGGGATTGAACCACATTTTCGGCTCGGATTGGAATCGTGGAATTAGCTGCGAACATGGGCTTTTCCGGGCGGAAATGAGGCACAGACTGCATGGATCGCGGATGAGGCCAGCCGGACGGTCCGTGTCAGGTCGAAAAACCCTCCTGGAAATTTTCACCTTGACGACCCCTAGCCCTCGTCATGTCCACGGCCCTCAATCTGCTGCAACCTCGATACGATCGGGCCGTGTGGCTTTATGGTTTAACGCCGGTTACTGGTGGAGGCTCCGACTCGCTGAAGCTGAGGGACGTGGGAGAGATAACACGGCCGTCGAGAGAAAATGGAAACTCCGATCTTGAACTTCGTATCGTAGACCACCCAGACGCGACATTTCACTGCAGACATCGCCTAGGAGCTGATAATGCTTGTCCTCGGTGTCTTGTGAGAAGCGAGACCCGACAGATGCCCTGTTCCGTAGCACTCGTCACTAGTTAGTCGTGAACATCTTGATTCTTGAGCTTAACCCAGTGAGAAAGCTGGTAAACCCACTTTCCATAATGTCGGCCCACTAGATCATTATGAGAAGTCGCCCCATCATGATGCAATTTGGAAACTCCAGCTCTCGTTGTTATCGTATCTCACCCCCATTGGACGCTCTAGATCCGCTCTCAAGTTTCACATTATGCTAACTCCATAGCAGCCACTTTTCGTGCGCCATACTACCTTGGATTTCGCGCGACATGACATCAGCCTTCGTGATGCATTTCGACATACTCACGAGCGACAGCATCGGCACCCTACATTTCGACTGCGTCGCTTTGGCCTAGAGTTCATCTAATAATACCGACACAGCCAACGTTGTCTCAGAGGTTCTCATTTCAGCGAAAAGACAGACACGTAAGATGGTAAGTTCGTGCAGTCATTTTGTCATTTGTCATGGCCGCTGACTACGGACCCAAACACTTTTGCATTTGCATCTGCGCCGATCTGCGACTCACTTGAAAGGATTCGGTTATACACATGCTCCGATGCTTAATCGAGTTGTCTTTCTTGGTCTTGCATTCTGAGCGGTCCCGGCGAACAGACGACTGAAAATCAGGAATACCATGATACCGCAGCTAATAAATCTACTTCCCGCGATGCCCCGGCTCCTCCGATCTGAGTTGACTCGCAAAATGACATCCCCACTCTACAGGAAGCCTCATTCCTTTTCGAAAAAGAGATCCAAGTGACTTATCTGCGTGCTTCGATCACGGCGATCACCGTCCGACGCTGACATTTGTTGTGACATAACTACGCTTCGTCGTCGAGCATCCTATCGCGCGTGCACGAGTGGGAACCCAAGCCAGGTGGTTGCTGCAGATACCAATATCACAAGGTATTGGATGGCGACATATTGATTTGAACCTCTGATGTATCATCAATTGCATCTATGTTCTCTGTGGCGGGCAATGATTATGATCATTGATGTTCGCTCTGTTACACCTTCACGACATTGGCATGAAGCCTATCTTTTCCTCGCGGACCTGGATCAAACACCACTAAGCACTTAACGATCGACGTACTTCAAGCTCGTTGTCAAGAAACATCGCTTTAACACCTGCTGTCCAAAGATGGACCCCGTGGTGCTCCGTGCAATTCCGTTCATCCCGATTTCACCCGTAGATGGTCGTCCCATTCTCTCACGTTGCTAACCCCCTTGCGCGTCCACGCCATCTCTGTGCCTGCGGAATTCCTTGATGGTACAGCGTAGGCACCGATGTTCTGGGCCGCCGCATTCACTGACTCAGCCCATTCTCCTGTCCCTAGATTCCTTCAGATCGTTTTCCTGAGTCCTGTACGCCGGCCGTCGGACCAATGATTTCGCCGGTTCTGCCACTTTCGCTGGCCTCGCCTTGGGATCGTCATTAGGCCACCGTGGTGAACGCACGGTCCGACGTCGTGACGTTAGCTGGCTCTAGCTTTGATAATCAATCTCACTGTAAATAAATTGGACATTATTGCCTGGCAACCAGCATTTCTGGCCCACCGACCACTCCCGGCGGTGGACGATGATAATTTATCAACAATCAATGATAGATGAGTAGGTCTAGATTCTCCTACCTGCCTCGCGACCCCATTTCGAAAGGAGATATGTATGTGGCCGATCTCGGCGATCACGAACGCTGTTGATAACAGTGTTTCCTTCGATAGATCGGCTTCGATGGTTGTTAGGGCAGATGGTGTATGTATCCCTACATGTCTCATCACGATTTACGCGACGAAACGTCCGCGCGTCGAACCAATGTCGACTTCCATGCCACCCTGATGCTAATCGCTACTGCCTCGACCTGAGCCGCGGACGGAGTGCTCACAAAGCAATGGAGTCCGGTTCGCGGACACCTTTCTCCGACTCCCGCTCTCCATACGCCTTTGGTGTCGTAGATTTCATCCCATCTCTCTGAGTTCTCCGTCCACCTTCGAATTTGAACCAGCAGGCTAATCCCAGGACATCCACTTCACCAATCCGGGACAAGACAAGACAAAGCCGCTCGCTTATTCCCTACTCTACCTGTTCCCTCCCCTCCCTATGAGAGTCTCTTTCATGTCTTGCCACCGTTCCAGGCATATATGACCCCCTGCGCGAAACTGGGAAGTGGCAGCAATCGTCCAACTTCGTCAGACATAGCAGCAGTGCTGTGGATCGGCGAGACCTCGCCTGACCATGCCAGCGACCTGAGTGATCGTCGCGGGACCTGGCCGTCCATCGACTCTTGGACATCTCGTGCCTCGTTCGGTTGCACGCACAGGCACGCGCCGTCCGCATCGCACCTTATCGCATGGTTCATCACATGGTGTGATGCGGTCGTCCCTCGTCTCCTCGAGGGCCATCTACACGTGCGCAGATTAAACTGATTGGTTGGAAGCTTCGGAGGCGGACGGGATGTCACGGGTCGGCGCACCACCTAAGTAGTAGACTGTTTGTCGACACAAGTATGGTTTACTATTGCACATTCATTTGGTTATCTCATCAGCCTGCTTGCCAGTGAAGGTTCCACGACTCGGCAGCTTCGTCAGAACTCTTCCTCGACAGGAGTGTTAGACATTTTTCAAGTAATAGACGGCAACAACAAACACATGCCGAACGCTGCCAAGATCCCCATCAGCCAGGAGGAACATGTCAAAGTTCTTGAACAACACCCACAAAGATCCACTGCTGCGTGGCCGGATCGAACAGCACAACGGATACTTTGCTGTGCGTGGGCAGAATGTTGCATTATTGCATTTCCATTACATACCAATACGCCTCGGGCATTCCTGCCTTCACGACGCGGATCGTAGGGATGGACATGTGCGGGGTCACTGCTATTCCAAACGAAGGCATCGCGCAACTTTCTCGAGTTAAGTGGGCATTGAGCCCTGTCGCAAGATCGGATTAGCGACATCTCTCCTCGTCCCACACGATGCGACGAGGAAACCAACAGTGGGTAGCGGTGCGCGGTCGTCAAGCACGGCTGTTAGTTAATTTTTACACATGAACACCATCTTCCGAGCTACAGCTCGGACTGCCGCTAGGAGCTGATTGTCCACGATAAGTGAGGCCCAGAAGCGAACAACCAACCTGTGCTGAGCCTACCATCAGAAGTCTTCTCTACGGCCAATATACTTCCGCGTTTGAATAGCGGGGTTTTGTGGAATCCAGCAATATGGAGGAGGTCGCACATTTGATTCCGTAACAAGCTGTCTCTAGTCGTTAAAATTGGCTCGCCGCGTCTCGCAGTAGCGACAATTAGCGACCAGTACCACGAGACGACTAATACGTCCTATTTGACAGTGGTTTCATGAACCGCATACGAAAATCCACAGAAGGATACCTTTGGTCGCGGAATGGACCTCACTAGATGATGCGTCTCCATCATAATCAGGGAAGAACTTGTAACCACGTACCTCGGTGATTTGAGTAACGAATGGGCCATTACATACCGTCGAAAGACCAACTGCGTCTGGCCTGACGCGAGAGGGGCCCGATCTCGTGTAGTTCTGCTGCATGCTCAGGATTAGGATAGAAGTGGGTCCGTATTTGCGGTCCAGAGGAAACACCCTGTCCGGGTTGAGACGTAGAGCTTGAACGGCGCATAAATGCTCTGAGACCGATACGCACGAAGGGGCCAACGTTGGTGACGGGCGACAGAGAGGACGAGCGCGCTTCGCTGAATCTGCCCGCGTGTCGCGCGAAGCCAACAGGCGGAATTGAGTGAGCACCAGCCGTGGACAACTGTACTAGCCGGGTCGAACGCGATGTTCTCTTCGTCGAAGTGTTCCATCGACTTGATTCATCTGCCAGTCAACGGGCATGTTCTCGGCGACCGTGACGTAGTACCCGCTGTGTTCCGAGTACCTGGCGATGGTGTACACGATGGGTCTCGACAGACGGGTCAGCTTCGATTCCTGTCGTCGGAGTCTAAGCCTGTCAGAGTCACTTCTTCACATGCATCACGCACTCAAGATACAAGAGATCCTCACGCACATTTCCGTCACTGCGTCAAAATCGATCTTTCATCTTTGGCGAGAACGTGTTGCACGTTCAAAGAGCCAGCGCTGGACGCCCTCTGGGAAGAGTTAGAATACTAGGCTAACGCCTCTCGTGCGATGCCTTCCAGAAGAAGCTCAGGAGATAGAGACAACTGTGGATGATGATGATCTATACCTTCCAGAAGCACTTCAGCGGACAGAGACAACTGTGAGTCATGTGAGGTAACGCGCACTCGTCGCAGTCTGCTCATGTTATTCTACGGCCCAGTATTTGCTTCACAGACCACTCACTCGAACGGAATGGAATATCCTCCGAGGATATATCCATCGCATCCGTTCCATACAGATGAAGGAATGGACCCTTGGACTCGACCGCAAATCCCTCCGCATGCTCTCAACGCCACCCACCACCGAGCCACTTCTCCCGAACCTTTGTTCGATCAAGTGTGGTTATCGCACAGCCATGCATGTGTTGCATCACCCCCTCCCGGTTTTCCGTCACTATTGCTTCACCCCAGATACACCTGGGCATGAATACATTCGACCTGGAGGCTTTTTTCCCGGCCCTGCCACTGCTTTGCCCGAACATTAGAAGAGCATCCTTCAAGTTCCCTGACTGCGGCCATCCCTCCCTCGAAAAAGCTATTTCTGACTGTATTCGCGGGTGGCGGAGTCTCCAGCACCTGTCATACTCTGCACCATTGGATGCATTGGCACTCCTGCATCTGTCTCACATCGGTGGATTCACGACGTTCCTCATGAGACTGGATGCATTACTTCCCTCTTTTGATTCATCCCTCATCTTTCCCGATTTGCGCATGCTGGGGTTGGAATCTCGACTCTGGAGCTCAATTTGTCAGTTCCTCTTTTGCGTGCGACTGCCTGTCATCAGAGAATTCGCTATTTCTACCATAGCTCCCCGAATCCATTCCACGCAGGAGCTCTCTTCCATTTTTGCGAGTGTTCAGATGTCCGGGGCTGGTAGCATTATCGACAGTCTAGAAGTGCGCCAGGTTTTTAGTTTCCGAACACGAAGTCTAGATATCCTTCATTTTGAGAACTTGCAGCCATGTATGAGGTTCAGCAAACTTCGTTGCATCGAGTTCGACCTCGGTTGGAAAGTGGGTCTGACGGATGGCGATTTGCTCACCTTGACAGCCGCATGGCCACACCTAGAAAGCTCTGGATAAACCTTTCCTCAGGCTGGAACACGACGGGTGGGATCACCCTGAATACTCTGTTACCGCTTTTGCAGACGCATTCATCACTCCGCGACATGGCTCTCGCTGTGGACGCGCGAGGTGATGTTGAATTCTCTCCATCACCCGAGTGCCTTGGACCGGCGCTTCCCCGCCCGTTCTCTCTTCATGTCGTCGACTCGATCATCGAAGAAAATTCAGTCTCTTCTGTCGCTATATTTTTCGCTAACGTCGCGTCTCTCCCTGGATTCACCTTGTATTATGGGCAATCTCCGGACGATAGGAAACGGCCTAGCCGGGCATTGCACGACATTCGTTGGAGACGGGTATGCAGACAGGCCCACTACATGATCAGTTCGCGTCCTCGACTCACAAATCCGTGACGTGTCGTGTTGCGACGCGATTCGAGATTTGGCTCCCGTCGAGTGTTGCCTCGATTTACACATTTTGCATCATGTTAGTCATTTTTCTCGACTCGGCGTAGGCGTCCAATGGTGAGTCATTGCGGCTTCGGCCCCGACGTTCACCAAAACGTGCATTGCGTTGACACCCGGTTCAATCAGTCTTAAATCAGGGCCAGCACCCTAGCGCTTAATGTCTTATTACCTTGCTTGACAAGGTTTCTATCACCCCCCATAATTGTGGCGCAACTCACCACGGAAACTCCTTCCTTTTTTGTAATAATTTCATACTTTCCTTTTTTGCATCAACTCACCGGCATTTGCCGCCGTAAGTACAACTCACCACGGAAAGTTTTTCCTTGTATTTTCCTTTTTTGCATATTTTTAAAATTTATTTTCATTTTCGCACCGGTATATGCCGCATCAACACAGCGATATACACTTTTTTTTGGACAGGTGTATTGCTGAAAAGTCAATCATAGTCCATCCTCGCTGCACCTTTTACTGGCAGCTAGTCGTTGGTTGCCTCTGTCGTCTTCATTTGAGCCCTACTGCTTGTAGGTGCCGGTGGCTCGAAACTTGCCAGATTTGAACTTTGCACAAGGTGTAGATCGCCCACAACACCCCAGTTTGTGTCTCGCTCTCCGTTTTAAGTTTGTCTCGCGCGCAGGGTGCTCGATGCACATCGTGCCCAGGGCGACCTTCGATAACCTCAGCCACTGGCTGTTCAGCTGCAGGAAGCAAAGCTGCGCCATCAGTTGTGACGGCATTGCTGCTCGCTCCAGGCCTCCGTGCCCCGGCCTTTATTGAGCAATGTTCGTTTCATGTGGTCTTTCATCGCAAGGTTGCGCCACCACTGACTCCCGTCTCTCTTTCTCAAGTTTTTCCTGCGAGGAGTTCGCTATGCCACCGCTACCACCTCTTGCTGAGCCCAACCCCTCGTCAGAGGCCACAAGTCCCACACTCGCTTACCCCCGATCTCGCATCTTTTTCCAGCCCAATTGCTCGGCCACCTCTCCCATCATGTTTCATCGAGTCCAGTGAGCTCACAGCTCGCTTCGCGCTGCTACCGCCCTCTTCTGAGCCAGATCGCTCGATGGCCGCCGTAGTCATCTTTCGTCGAGCCCCACGGCTCCCTTTTGCGTCCCCACCACCCTCTTTCTACCCCAATCGTTCGGTGGTCGCCGCTGTTGTGCTTCTTGGAGCTCCACAGCTCGTTTCGTGTCACCACAGCCCTTCTTCATGCTGGAGGTCGCTCAACGCCTCCCATGCCGTGTTCACCAAGCCCTATGACTCGTTCCGCGCCTTCACCGCCCTCTTTCGAGCCCGATCGCTCGACGTGCGCCCCCGCTGTGTTTCTTCGATGCCGTCACCCTTTTTGAAGCCTGACCGCTGGACGGTCAGTGTTTCCCCGAGCCTCGAGGCTCTTTGGAGCCCAAGCGCTCTTCAGTCGTTCCCGCAGTATTTCATCGAGCCAGAACGCTTGCCGGTCCCCCCTACTACATTTTTTCCAGCCTGGTCGCTCTTCGGTCGCTCTTGCTATGTTTTCTTGAGCCGAATACTCACCGGCCGCCCCTATCGCGTTTTTTCGAGTCTTAGCACTCGTCGGTTACCTCTGCTGCGTTTTCTGGAACCTGAATGCTTGCTGGTCGCCCCTACCGCGTTTTTTCGATCCAGATCCCTCACCACTCGCTCTCGCCGTGTTTCCTCGAACCCTGTTGCGAGCCCGATCGCTTGATTGCCAGCTTGGCCGCGTTTTATTCCCACACCGCCCTCTTTGAGCCTGATTAGCAACCGTCCCTACCGTGTTTTTTTTCGTCGCCTCCCTGAGCCCGACCGCTCGACGGCCGCCCCTGCCATGTTTTTTTTTCAACATTGGCCCCTTTCGAGCCCGATTGATGTATTATAAGTAGAGAAGTTAGTGAACTCAGCAAGCCTTCGATATCATCCTTGTTCGCTGGTCAGAATTGCTGCAGTGGCCTGGGTAGCAGGGGGGAGGTCTTGGTTTCAAGCCGGAGCCGGACTGACACCAATATCTGAATACCATTTTTTCGACCATTTTCTTCATCATTATTTTTTGTGATTTCGACTATCAAGCAAGGTTATCGCCGACGCAAGTCGGCATTCCCAAGTACATTAGAATACTGAATACTATGCGTCAACTCTACGCAGACAGTCCAACGCTACTCATTTCAGACACTATCCGCCCTTGCCCAGTTTTCCCTGTTGACATGGGCGGCGGGCTTGCCCACGAGCGTACCGGACCCTGGGCCCATGAGGAGGGCTCGATTCACGCAGACGAACATGGTTTTCTTCGGTCAGCATAACATTGCTTCGCCGCGGGCCCTTGAGGAACCCAGGGTCTCCCGTACGAACGACAGAGATGATGAGGTGGGCGTCTTCATTGTCTGAAAACAGACGTCAATATCGGCATGATAATCGGGTTTAGAACGAACCTCGGGACGAATCGACGTTGAAGACCTTGTCTCCCCGCTGCAGACCTCAGCTATGAGAGTGTGTCCTCTGCGCGTCATAGGGAATGATGACGTGGACTCCGACAGGAATATCCGAGCGAGCTTCACAACGATTTTGGCTTCATCTTTGTTCTTCAGACGAGGGTCAGATACCTCTACAGATGTCAAATAAAATTATTGAAGCCCTCTTGGAGGAATTTCTCGGCGATATTCTTCATAGCGACGTTAGACTGGGCAGCGACCCAAACACGCCGAGTAGATTTCTCATCGTGGTAACAGATTTACTGCACCGCTTTGCGAATTTCTTCGAATATAACTCGACCCTCTTGGCGTCCACCGCACAAAATTGGTTGGCACAGGGAATGTATCTCTGGAAGCAATGAGCAAAAATCACTCTGTCAAACTTGAGCATCATGCAAGAATTACCACATAGACCGCATGTGACGGAAAGTGGCAAAGTCCGTGCCTCCATGGTCAAGCTAAAGACGCTGAGATGCCATAAGCCAATTGAACCTACACGGACGATACATGCACCCACAGTTGCCACTCAAGCGAGTCCACCTCAGATAGGCAACGCCTGCTCGTTCAATCTGGAATTGCCTGACCGGTCGTAAGACCAGACGATTGTTGTCCAGCCGGCACAAATCGGCTCCCACTTGGATGAACTGCGAAAGCAAGTGGAAGGCACGTGGCACAGAGGACAGCCAACAGATCCTCTGGGGTGTATTATCTGCCACTCTAGTCGACAAAGTAGCAGGGATAGTAATCGGACTCGCGCGCCATCGGTGTCCGTGTCGACACCAACAAGTGCAAGTGGGATACCAATCTTTAGCTCGAGGTCTTGGAGGAGAAACCGATCGTCGGATTCGTGTCGGTTTTTTAGAGCCAGATATCGTTCAACAGCTTCATGAGAGACGGGATAGCCCACGAAAGAGCGGATCATGACGGTTATAGTAGCATTGAGCAACTCCTTCCACTTTGTTCCCACGGTTCGTGAAACGTAGCCGGTATTCACACGCACGGTCAAGACAACACCTCCATCAACAAAAGAGGTGAATGTGACATTTTGGCACACCTGCCAAAGTCTGCGCCAGCTGGCAGCCGTGAGTAAGTTAGGGCCCGTTGGAGCCGCGCAGTAGGACCATGAGTCGCGAGCCTTCGAGATCACTGCTTACACCAATGAGTATAGGCCTTCGGCATGTAATTTATCTCGGTCCGCAGTACCAGCACGCCCAGGTACTAACCCCCTTTAACCCCAGAGTGAACAAATTTCAACCCACGACCCAAGATATACATGCTACGTGTCGACTCTGTACAGATTGTGTTCATCAAGGATCTCACTCGCCTTTATCCAGTTTTCCCTGTCGATATGGCTGGCGAGCCGGCCCACGAGGGTCTCCGACCCTGTGCCCATGAGGAAAGTTCGTTTCGCGCAGATGATCATGGTTTTCTTGCAGCGGGTCAGCATCACGTTGGTGCGCCGCAGGCTCCTGAGAAACCCAGGTCTTTCCGTACGAACAACAGAGATGATGATGTGGTCGTGTTCGTTGCCTGAAAACAGATGTCGACAACCGTCACGATGGGGCTTGAGCTTACAACGAACCTTGCGACGAATCGACGTTGAAGACCTTGTCTCCCCACTCCAAGCCCGCCTCTTTGAGAGAGTCCTCGATGTGAGTTCTCTGGGCGTCATATGGGGTGATGATGCGGAAGGGCTTGCCCTTCAACTGGTATATCCGAGCGAGCTTCACAATGACTTTGGCTTCTTCCTTGTTCTTGAAACGAGGGTCAGAGACCTGTACAAACGTCCAAGGACTACGACCCTACAATCCAGCTGTGACCCGTCGGTTTGTATTCCTCGCCGTTGATCACGTCAACGAAACGACACGCTTTCGAGTTCGTGGAGCAGCTGCGGTGGGTCTTGAGTGCGCCGAAATAAACACTTTGTGAAATGAAGTCGCCGATGACACGAGGCAAACGATCTAAGCTCTAACCATCAGATAACAGCGACAGAGGCAACGCGTACTACCAACATTGTGTGTCAAGGAACACTGCTCCTGTCCGAAGGTGCGGAAATTCAAACAGGCTGCGGAGTTCTTCTATGTCATCCTGACCGAAAGGCGGCACTGGAGTGGACGTCAGTTACCAAATGTACGCCAGTGAGAGAAGAAAAGTTACGCTGTTTGTCGTCACCAACAAAGACAAGTTTCGAGAGCGTTGGGCGAAAGCGCTGGAAAATGGGCAGGTAATTTCCGCACTCGATTTGACTAGCTTCGTCCAATATTATCATTTCCACCGGGACAACGTGGAGGAGTGACGAGATGTGGGGATTGGAGAGCATGCTGAGCGTGCACAGTATGACATGACACTCAAGCACTCGCATCTCTGCAGTGACAGTAGAGTTTCCCAAGGAACTCGATTCAATGACGCGTGCTTGCAGTTCCTCGTAAAGATGTTCGTGCCTATGGCAGCTCAAGAAGTGTGCTCGTCCAACACAAGACGACCCACCAGTCATAATAGAAATCGTGGGAAACAAGCAGCTTGAATTCAAGAAAACGTTCCTTGAGGAATTTCTCAGCGATATTCTTTACGGCAACGTTGGACTGGGCGGCGACCCAGATACCCCGAGTAGATTTAGCATTATGAAAACTCATCACGGAGGCTGCAATGACCGTCGTTTTGCCCGTGCCGGGGGGTCCTTGGATCATGACAATTCGATCCTCGTCCTCATCGGACAAGACTTTCTCCACGGCTTCGCACTGAGAAGGATTGAGCCTGTCAGGGAGATGCACGGGATACGAATTATCCTGGTCAGGATACTCTGGCCACGTCAATTGTTCCTCGGGAAGCCAGAAAGCTCGAAAGAACGGATTAGAGAGGACGTCTGTTTCCAATTGCAGTGTCCTAAGGGTAATAGTTTGGCGAGTGGATTCGGCGTAAGTGGGGTTCTCCTTCCCGTAGGTCGTGACGGCCATGACCCTATCGCCACGAACAGGTCTATTGACGCTGATGAAGGCCTTCCGCCCGTCGATCTTGCGAGCTCGCCCAACCAACTCGCCACTTGCTCCATCTCCCCCCATCGTAATTCGAATGTGCTGTGCAAAGCTTACATTCAGACGTGGACAAGAGACGGGAGGACGTTCGCAAACCTGACTACTGCACTGTTTGATGCGGGTAGGAAAACGACCACATTCCAGGTTGATCGTGTCCTGTTGCGCAGTGAAGTGATCTCTGACGTCGTTTCTCACGGATAACGGTTTCAAGGCTTCCAAACGGTCTGCATGTCGGCAGATGGTCGCTATAGCGTCCAGATGCTAGGTTTGCAACATGTTCGTTGAAATGGCAGTGCGAAAGGCGAAGGAAGTCTCATACCTCTTTCTGGAAAGTTCTTGTATCAATCCTGCTGAGGGTCGCGAATCGGTCAACCATGTGAGGAAAGTTCCCCGCTCGATAAGCAGCCCACGCCTGCAGCGCCACCCGGGCTACAGGATCGAGGTGCGACTTGGACGACCTGGTAAACACTGATTTGACGTTCTTCTTCTGAAGGTACGCTTCCCCACCCATTGCATTCATCAGCGCCGACAAGGAGTCCCTGTTGTCATTCGAGACCGAGATCATGTCCACTGCATGGCTGATACGAATGGCCAGCTCCAGATGCAACGCGACCGCGACCTGATCCATTCTGAATGCATATTTTTGGAACTTGGGGTTGAGGAGAAGTTGGTCTTGGATGAGATTTCTACCCTTGGTGATGCGATGAAATCTCGGGTCGCCTCTAGGAAGATCAAGGTGCCGTGGAGGTACTTGCACTACCAGCGCACGCGTAAGCAGGGAGAATGCAATGTGAGAGAGCCGGCAATGTTTGCCGTAGATGGCAGAGACGCCGAGGATGCGGCTTGGTGCATCCAGGAAGGGTTGGAGGTGGGTCATGCTCACAGAGTCGTCGCTGCATCTTACGACGGTGAGGATGGTGGGGTCGTTGATGAATAGGCTCTGAGGGACGGCGAAGGACATTTACAGGAAGAGAAGATAGTGGGGGGCGTGCACGAGTTGAACGCGTGCGTCCGACGGCTCACTATTGTATGCCCGGAGACAATCATTCCGTCTGGCGCCGTTGAGATAAGAAAGGGAATAAGTCGGCGAACTCGAAGGCACAGCAACTGTGACTTACTCGAGAAAGGACACCCACTGGCCCCTTGGTCGTTGCCTCGTGGCAGTGGGCTCACACGACGCCGGTTTACGTTCATCATGATGTCGTTTCCGCCGAGTCTCGTTCGACATGTACAATGTCAAGTACATGCAGAAAGCGAGCGCTCCGCGCTACTCCGCGCCAAGGATCACGTGCAGCCTAAGTCGTGGAGACTAAGAACTGAGTGCTCACTGTAAATCCGGATAAACGCTCTCGCAAGAGCGAGACTCCCACAACATGACTACGCGGCCTTGACCCACACTCGGCCGACTGGACCGGGCATGCGACCCGGATGACGAGAGCTGTGCCTCGAGAATCGGCACGTGTGCAATCTAGACGCTCCTAAGAGAATGCTTTCGACACATCAAAACGTTGGGTAGCTCGTCGAATGAAATATGACCATGGTTACGCTCGAAGGGAAAGGCACACATCTGCATGCCTCTTGGCTAGTCGAACCGGAATTGAATGAAATTCTGTCCGCTCACGACCCGCGGTGGTTATTCGGTCGACGAGTGAGCAGGGAGACAGAGACGCGTGGCTCGAGTTATAGTCTCGGAATCTCGTTCATCCCCGTCTGCAGGGTTTCCTTTGCCAGCGCGCTCCCCCACCCCAACAGCCCTTCCTCCCCCTTGAACGCGTTCGAAAGGAAGAATATCAATCCGAGTCCCAAGTTTTCGATCTTCGTCGCCTTGACGAAGATCTCTTCTACCGCCCCTCGATTACGCGTCCGTTCGTCGACGCCGTCCGTCGATGCGGGCGACGACGCCTGACTTGCGATCAGGATCTGCACCAGGAGCTCTCGAAGGAACGTCCGTGTTTGAGGTTTCAGCACGGCGAAATCGACGGGCTGCGCGTGCGCGGCTCAGCATAGCCTCGACGACGGACAAGGAAAGCTACCTTGAGAATGGTGATGGGACAGCAGTCCTTGGCGATCCACCACCCGTACGCCTTGGCAACGTTCTTCATCCGCGACGACGAGATGGACTTGAGCTCGAACCGACCATCGTCGTCTTTGAGGTTTTTGATGACCTCAGTGCCACCCACGTTGGTTTCACCCAGGTCCCGAAGGAAGTCCCACAGACTGAACTGAAGCGTGATCTTGTAGGAGTGCGATTTGTGACAGAGCTGCTGGCAGACGAGGGCATAGTACGGGTTGTATGACTTTTCCTAGAGTACGGGAGTTGAGGCTCGTGTAAGCGTATAGACGAACTGACGCACGTTGCCGCAACAGTGAAGGACGACGCGAACAATCTCGCGTTGCTGTACTTCGGACAGGTTGAGTTGCGCCAAACGTTCGCAGGCATCCAGATAGTCCTGAGATGTCACGCGTGAGAAAAACCATGCAGTATGTTCAATGTAAGCGTACGTCGCTGCTCATCAAAACGACAAAGATGCTCCGCCGAATGTCAGTGTTCATGCCTTGTCTCCGCGCCAGCTTGACGAGCACCGTATTGTCGACGTCTACCGCGTCGACCTCGGTTTGTTTCGTAGAGGCAGAGCGCTGCTGGTCGACCAGAGGGTCGCCTCCCCAGGCGGCTCCAACAAGCCACCATTTGCCTTTTGTCTCCGCAGCACGGAGGTCGTCCAACGTCACCCGGAGCGCTTCGTGGGCTTGTACTAGCAACAGATCGGTATCGTCCGAGAACAACTACAAGCAGGCTCACCGTGATGTTTCTTCCCAAGTCCCGTCAAGAATTTCTTCATGCGTTCGACGGCGTCGCCGCCTTGGTGTTGCGTCGCGCTTTTCTTGATCTTGTTATTCTTGAGATTAGTGAGCGTCTCAATCATGAACTTGGTGCGCGAACTACGCAAGTCGCGTCAACGTGTGTTCGTCGACAGTAGAGAGATAAGGATCACGTCAAGTCGTCGCCCTGGCTTGCGATGCGTGCCTGAGCGAGCGCCACGATGTCCTTGAGCGCCAAGGGATCGTCTTGCCGGAGTTGCTGCCCAGAGCCTGTCGACGTAAACCAACGAAGGGCGAGAGTCGGTGCCGCTGCTTACTCCTCAGAATCTTCAACAACAGTTCGACACGGAATTCCGAAAGGGTCTTGCCGAGCAGATCCTTGATGATGTCGTACAAGAGAATGCACGAGATCACTTGGAAATTGTACAGCTCTGACAAGAGAACGATGAGATTGGAGCATTCTTTCCCCCGCTCTTCGGGCTGTGTTGTGGTGTCCACGACATCGCTTTCGTAATCTCGAAGGTGACGCTCGTAGACTGACACGACGTTCTGAACGACAAAAGCGGCTGAGGAGACGAAGATAATCCGACTGAATGCACGGATATTTAAGCTGAACCGCGCTTACCGAACTCGATGCCGATCAGTCTGTGCAGACTAGATATGAACGCAGCATGTAGGACGACGAACGAATCAAGGAGCATCGAATGAGAAGATATGCCGTTGATCATTAGGGTAGTTAGGGTGGACGTGACGTCTGTGCGAGGTCAGTAGGACGTAGCGTTGTGAAATGAACGCCTGACCGTGCCGGCGATGGTTGCGATACACTTGCTCTACGGCGTCCAGCACCGTTGACATGTTTTGCTCGCTCATTCTGGACACGGAAGGATGAGTCAAGCGCGACAGGGAGCATACGCAACTCACCGGTTGATAAGACCTTTAAGCTGACGACTAAGTTTTACGCCGTCCTCCCCTTCGTTCGCTGTGGATTGCTTCCTGAGACCAGGTGGAATGTAGCGTGCTGTAGATGCGCTGTTGGTATTCTGTTGATTTGCGAGGCGTTAATGCATACCCGACGATTGTGTCTCGTCGCGATGGGGTTGCTCGTCACCACTCGCACCAAAACCAGTCCACTCGTCGTCGTCGTCATCGTCGTCCGAGTCTCGAAGTTGTATTCGGTCGTCTTCGTCCTCTGCCGCACCACTTTCAACGAGATCCTCTTGATCCTCGGAGGACTCGCCGTCCGTCACTTGCTCATGGAATGATTCTCGATCCGAATCGTTGTCGAGCCCATTCGCAGGGTCGAGTAAGCCGTTCTCGAGCTCGTTGGCGAAATCCAGCAAATCTGTGTGCGCGCGTCTCGGCCCCTTAGTCCGCACACGAGCGAGCACGAGCACGCACCGCCGAGTCCGTCCTCCTCGTCCGACTTGCTGCGCTTCCCGCCGTCGGCATAGCCGAGCTTGGCTTCGAGGTACGCGATGTAGGCGTCTTCGTCCGCCTCTTCACGCGTCCGAGGAATACCTCGGGCAGGGCGTGGCGTTCTGCGCGCGGAACGCACCGCGAGCCTCTCGAGCGCGGTCGGAGCCGTCTTGTTTGCGCTCTGTGTTCGCGCGTCGGGGCGTGCGGACGGCAGGTCGAGGCGGTCGTCGAGACGGACCGTCTTGCGGCGTTTCGGCGCGGGCTCGGGCTCGTCGACGTGCGTCTCGTCCGCCTCGCGTTTCGCAGCGTGCGAGAAACGCACCGCCTTGCGCTGTTTGCGATCCAATCTCTCCTGCTTCCGCGCGTCCTTGCGCGAGACGTGGCCGGGTTTGCCCCTGCCGCGACGCGCGTGTCCTGGGGCGGAACGGTTTCGGAACGGGCACGGAGAAGCCTCGCCAAGGGGATCCGCACCTGCATCGATGTGATCCAGGAGGGACTGGGGCAGACTGGGACCCTGATGTTGATGTCGGTTCGTCCTCATGGATCGTGCTCTGGAAGTGAGTTTCCAGAAAAGGAAGGTGCGGTAGCCCTGTGCTGCGGGCCGGTTCGCCGTCACTCGGAGGGACGCGTCATCTCGTTCCGGTGTTCGGACCATGCCCCCGGCGCGTTGCTCACCGCCTCCTTCCTGCACGCCTCATCCTCGAGGCCGACGTGCTCGCACATGCCAACAATGGATGGGTATGGGTATATGTGGACGAGACCCAGTACAAAGCATTCGATGAATAAATATATGTAACGAGACAACGGGGTTTGCATGATGAAAGAGTTGCGTGGCGTGAGGGAATAGAGTAGAGAGGCAAGCTCGTAGAATTTGAACGCGAAGCTCTATTGCGGTCACCGTTGATCGAGCATGTCCATCGCCGACTCCAAGATGACTTTCGGTCGAAGCAGGAGTCGTCGCTCGACGCTCTCTTCTTGCGACGCCGAGAGGTCTGCTGTCCCTTTGCGCATCGAGCACCGAAGTCCCAACTCGGTCGTGCAAAGCACCGCTCCGCGGGGCGTCCCATAGTCCTCGAACGCGTCCACCATCTCCTGCGCGTTAAACGGCCGGCCGCTGTCTGCTCCGATCACCTCGAAATTGGTGGACATGATTTCCTCTCGGACGATCCGCGCTATCCGGCACGCCGAGCTGGAGATGCACTTGACCTGACTTGCGAACCGCGTGCGAAACGCTTCCCGAAACGATTGGCTCGAGTGGGGGCTCGCGCTCCCGCAGATCAGAAAGAGATCGAACGACCAGCGGAATATCGTTTCCGTCATCTCGTTGACGGCGTAGTCGGCTAGCTCTGGATGGAGCTCGTGGATGTGCTTGTGTGCAAGGGCACGCCATCGGTTTGACGTGGGTTGTGGCTCTGATGACGGGACGCCACATGAGATCCGGAAGAGTGGAGTGATGAGAATGAAACTGCGCACCTGACAGAAGCATGCGGGTATAGAGCTGCGTTAGGGTGATATTGGCCTTGGACTGATATCCGATGCAGAACGATGAAAGGGCGCGCGACACGCAGTACGAAATGCAGCCCTGGAGAGCGATCTGGACCAGCATCGGGTCCTGGGAATGATCGCGAGCGAGCAACGCGCGGGTGAGAGAGACGCCGAGTCGGGACGAGACGTCGTTTTGGGTCTGGGACATCTTGGGCTGGGTGTGACGCTGCTTGACAAAGGTGCAGAGCTCGACGGCGGAGGCGGCGAACTGGAGGATCTCGGAGTTGAGGTCCTGCACGGCCTGGATGACCTGTGCGCCCGACCAGAGGTCGGTCTTTGTGAGGAAGGTCTCCATGCTCTTGGCGTGGGCGTGCTCCTCCTCTGAGACGGTGGACATGTTGTCGGCGGGCGTGGCGACGCGACGCGGGACGCCGTTGGGTTCTTCGTGGTGCTCGGACCAGTCTGCGCTGAGACGGATCTGCTGTGAGAGCATGGACTGGGCCGAGTTGGACCGACGGCGCATGTCCTGGCTGCGCCGGCGGTCGAGGGACGAGGACGGACGCCCGCCGGCGACGAGCTTGTCACGTTCCTTTCTGAGGGATTCGAGCTCGAGGTCGCGGGACCTCAGCATGTCCCTGGTGTCCTTGAGGGACTTTTCGAGGAGCTTGTAGCGCTCCTCGAGGCGCGCGTGCTCGAGGTGGGAGCGGTGGAGATCGTTCTTGGCGGCGTCGTGCTCGCGTCGCATGGTGTAGAGGGTGCAGGCGGCAGCAGAGGCGCCGAGGGAGCGGCAGGAACACGAGCGGGGACAGTGGGTGCGCCCTGGAGCATGCAGCCCGGCGGGGGGCTGCTTCTGGGCCGGGACGGGGGAGGGGTCTCTGGGGGTGAGCGGGAGGTGGTCGTGGTCCTCGTCCTCGTCGGCGTCGGCGTCGGGGGCGGGGGCGGGGCTGCGGAGGGCGAAGAACTCGACGGTGGTCTCGAAGAGGTCTCGGAGGGGCAGCATCGGACGAGCCGAGATAATCTGATCGCGATTTATTGTAATATGTATTTATGCGCTGCAACGAGGCCGGTCCCCTTTTGTGTCCCTCACATGAAGCCCGCGTCAGACATGCGCAAGCCCTACACCGGGCCCGTCCGCGCGCTCGTCGTCGCCCTCGACGTCGGGACCACCTTCAGCGGCGTCTCCTACGCCATCCTCGAGCCTGGCGAGATACCCAAGATCCACGGCGTCACCAGGTGCGGTCTCCCTCGCCCCCGCGCCTCCGTCGCCCATCGCCCAGCGCAGATTCCCCGGCCAGGAGCACGTCGCCGGCAACAGCAAGATTCCCTCCGTCCTCTACTACGACAGGGACGGCACCGTCATGTGTGCCGGCGCAGAGGCCGACAACGCATCCGTCACCTCGCAGGCCGAAGACGAGTGCTGGATCAAGGCCGAACTGTGCGTCTCCTCGCGTCCCCCGCCGTCCCGCTGACCCCTCCCACAGCTTCAAGCTGCGTCTGAGACCCAAGTCCATGAAGCTCAACATGAACGGCATGCGCCTTAGCGCGCTCCCCCGCAACAAGTCCCCCGTCGACGTGTTTGGCGACTTTCTCCGCTACCTCTTTCGCTGCACGCGCAGCTTCATCATCGATACCCACGCTAACGGCAAGGCCCTCTGGCAGGCCGTCGAACACGCGATCGAGTTCGTCCTCAGCCACCCAAACGGTTGGGAAGGCGCCCAACAGACCAGGATGCGTCGTGCCGCGGTCTATGGCGGCTTGATCCCGGACACGGACGAAGGTCGCGCGCGAATCCGCTTCGTCACAGAAGGCGAGGCAAGTCTCCACGCGTGCGTGCAGAGCGGGCTCGCCGCGGACGTCCTCTCGGTGCGTTCCCCGTGTCTTCCCGACCACCGTTCGGATCCCCGTTCATCCCCCTCTGCCCTAGAACCCTTCCAGCGGCTTCCTGGTGGCTGACGCAGGCGGTGGCACCCTCGACATCAGCTCCTATGCTGTGCGTGGCACGACTCCCCTCGTCATCGAAGAAATCGCGCCGCCAGATTGTCAGTGCGACCCATATTAAGAACCTTGTTCTCAACGGCTAATTTCGGCTCGTCAGGCATCTTCGCAGGGTCCGTCTTCGTGAGTCGGAGGGCAAGAGAGTTCCTCGCGGGTACGTTCGAGCAGCACCGACGTAGGCGAGACTCAACCCTAGCCAGAGAAGCTCAAGAGCTCCAGATACGGATCCTCCGACTCTATCGATCACATCACCAAACGGTTCGACGAAACCACCAAAAGGCTCTTCCGTGACAAGAACGACATCCAATGGGTCCCCTTTGGTTCCCCGCTCGACAAGGACCTGGCCGTGGGCATACGCGGCGGTTCTCTCAAGCTCACCGGGTATGTCTCTCCCGTCCAACGCACGTTCTTCGGCTCACCACGAACTCAGTGCGGAGGTAGCGGAGCTGTTCGAGCCGTCCATACAAGCAGCCGTCTCCTCCATCAAGTCACAGGTGGCGGCATCTCATGGCATGATCAAAGTAGGTCCACGTGCCGATCAGACTCGCGCGTCTCCTCAATCCTCGGCAGTCCGTGTGGTTGGTAGGAGGATTTGCAGCCAGCCCTTGGCTCTTTGCCCAGCTTCAGGAGCGCCTCGCGTCCATGAAGATCACAGTTAGCCGACCTGACAATCAAACGTGAATCTCCCTGATTGGTCCGGGTCCACGGACGCGCGGTGCTTAATGAATTTCCGTTTTCAGGTCCAAGGCCGTGGCCGACGGAGCCCTTGGCTTCTATTGCGATCACCACGTCTCGGCAAGAATGTCCAAGTTCTTGTATGGCGTGGAATACCTGCGCGAGTTTGATCCCAACGATCCCGAACACGTGTCCCGAAGGGAGCGTCTCTGCGAACTTCCCTCCGGCCCCCAGCTTCTCCCAGACGCGTTCGACTGCATTCTCGCCAGAGTAGGACCTTCCATTACCTTACTCCTTTCCCCCTAATTCTCCGTCGCGTCGCAGGGCGTCAAGGTCAAGGAATCGACCGTCTTCACACGCAAATATTGCACCGAACTCACGAATCTGTCCACCCTCTCTGTGTTTGAAGTGGAGATATGGTGCTATCGTGGCGGTGATATGATTCCGCCGTGGATCCTGCGACATCATGGTAGGTTCTCGATGGCCATCGTCCGTGCTCGCGCTCATGCCACCCTCAGAGGACTATGGGACCCTCTGCGTCGTTCGCGCAGATTTATCGCCGCTGAGCGGCAGCGCAGAACCCAAGACGGGCAGGAATGGCAAGATGTACTGGACCATCGTCTTTAGCGTCGAGATCCATTTCGGTCTGACAGAGTTCAAAGCTCGGATCAAATGGAACGACAACGTGCGTCCGACGTCCCTGCAACGATGTTCTCATGACATTGATCGTTTCGTCTCACGCAGGGAAGAACGAAATAGTGCGTTTTTTTTCGCCACGCAGTCAGGCTTGGTTTTCGAGCTCACGCGCGCGTTTACAGCGGCCCGGCGTCCATCGTGTACAGCGAGAGCGGTCATCGTGCCGACGAGGACGAGACCGATTTCTACTCTGAAGACGATTTCGGGCCGTCACGCGCAGCATCGCGCGCCCCGTCTCGCCCCGCCTCCGTCGCTCCTTCCCGCACCCACTCTCAAGACTCTGTCGGCTCGGGCGCCAAGACTCCACTGGGCCAGATATCGGCACGACTCGACGCGACGTTCATGGACGCGGCCAGCCGCAGCCGCAGCGTCTCCACCTCCCAATCTACGCACTCCCGATCCCAGTCCTACCAGGCCCAGCCCGCCCCACCCACGCCCCAATCGCAGTCGCCGCCCGCGCCCCAATACCCGTACCAGCAGCAGCAACAGTCCACCACGTACACCGAGCGCACGCGCGAGTTCGAGCAGCGCGAACGTAGCGTGTCCAGTTCTGCGGCTGCCTCCGTTTCGCGTCTGTCCGCGTCCGTCTCGCACGTCGAGCGCGACAGAAAGGTCTCGGCGGCGTCGAAAATGTCGTCGTACGCGTCTCAATCGCGTGCGGAGTTAGACAAGGAGAGGCGAGCGAGGGAGGCCGCGGCCGAGAGAGAGCGAGCAGGCGTGGAGAGAGACAGAGTCGAGCGGGAGAGAGTGGTCGCTGAAAGGGAGAGACTCGAAAGGGAGAGAGCCGAGCGCGAGCGCGACAGGGCCCTAAGGGCCGCCGAACGAGAGAGGACCGAAAGAGAGCGAATCGAACTGGAGATGGAAAGGGAGAGGGCCGAACGAGAGAGGGAGAGAGACAGAGGCGAGCGAGAAAGAATCACGCGAGAGAGGATCGGGAAAGAGACCATCGAGAAGGAGCGTGTCGAGCGAGAAAGAACCAAGCGAGAGAGGATCGAGAAAGAGACCATCGAGAAAGAGCGTATCGAGCGCGAAACCTTGGAGAGGGTCGAGAGGGAGCGCATCGAACAAGAGATCGCCATCACCGAGAAGGTGCGCTTAGAGCAAGAACAGGCCGAGCGCGAACTTCAGGCCCAGCGAGACAGTATCGCTGCCGCCGCCCCAGTCAAAGGCAAGAAGGGCAAGGGTGCCAAGAACGCGAGCAAACTCAGCTCGCCGGTCGACTACGCCGACACGATGGTCGGCAAGAGCCCAGGCCAGCTCGGGCAGACGCTCACCACCGTCTGGGGCTCCCAATCCAACGCTGTCACCCCCGCCCCGTCGCCTTTACCATCCTCTGCGCGTTCCGTGGGACCCGAGTCCTCCAAGCCCACGCCGCGCGAGCTCGAGCCGACGCCCGCCCTGGGCGAGGCGCCACCGAGCATATTCTTCTCGGACCATTCCGCGGAAGAGCTCACATCAAGCGGACTCGCACTCGACGTGTCCCACACCCGAGTGCTCTCCAAGCACGACGATCCCCTCGCGGGACAGACTCCGGCCGACAGCGTCCCGCCCGAGCAGCTCGTCTCCGAGTCGGCCGAGCAGGGCCTGAGCGTGTTCGGCACCGCCGCGGAGATGGTCGAGACCAAGACCGAACACGTGGAGGAGACGTTCGAGGCGTCTACCGAGACGAGAGAGACGTTGGAGAGCGCCGAGTTCACCGAGACGGCAGCTGGTGGCTTCAGCACGAGCGTATTCGGGTTCGACGCCGCCGACGCGTCCGGTGGGCTGGGCGAGGCGGACGGCGAGCAGGCGCTCGACGAATGGGGGTTGGGCTCCTCGAGCTGGGGCGACGCCGCCAAAACAGGCATCAAGGGAACGGCCGACAGCCTCTCGGCCTGGGGTACCACTGCCAAGGCGGGCATCAAGGGGACGGCCGATAGCGTCTCGGGCTGGGGCGACACTGCCAAAGCAAGCCTGAAGGGAACGGCCGAGAGCGTCTCGGCCTTGAGCACCACGGCCAAAGCGAGCATCAAGGAGACAGCCGAGAGCGTTTCGGGCCTGGGTATGAGCTGGGGCGCCCCCGCCAAAGCGAGCACCAAGGAACCCACCGAAAGCGTCTCGTCTTCGACCGCCAAGTCGCCGTTCTCGTTTGGCTTCGGGGGCGCGGCCGGGGGCGGGGGCCTCACCAAGAGTCTCAAGAACAATTCGTGGGGCATGAGCTCTGTGAACTCCCTGTTCGGCGGCGGGGGCAAGAACGAGATCGAGCTGGACCCGATCGAGGGCATAGGAGAGGAGGCCGCCGGGGAGCAGCTCCCCGCGCATGGCGCTATCGAGGGACTAACGGACGTCACAGGCGAGCCCGATGTTCCGCCCGTCATGGTACCCTCGCCCCCACCCCCGGAGGCCGTAGATACAACGCCTGCCGCGGCGCCCGAAGAACCCCCCTCGACCATGGAGCAATCTGCGACAGACAACCCTCCCACCGACGCTGTCGCCGACGAAGGCGAGGCAGAGGACAATACTTTCCAGGCGAGCGGGAAGAAGAAGAAGGGCAAGGGCGCTGGTGGTGGCGCGAAGAAAAAGAAGAAGTGAACGGTGGAGAGGTCTTGCAGGCACTGCGCCGACCCGCTCGTCCCAGAGTCTTTCTTGGTCGTTTCAGGGCTTGTATTTGCTGTGATTTCCTGCTGAGCGGGTGTAAAAGTTCGAAGCGGGTAGAAAGTGCAATGTAATCTAGGAATTCTTGTGACCCAGATTGCCCGACCTTTTCCCGATCTGCTGTCTCGCGATGAAGTTCTGCCGCGCGCACTGGCAGTAGTACATTGCCGTCTAATCGGCTGACAAGACCCGTCGACTCAGGTGAGGTAGTAGGTGGTGGTGCTTTCTCTTCGCGTGCCGACGAACAACCACCACCGTCCACTTGAAACGGCAGATTTTGTGATTCTTGATGTAAAACAGAAGTAGTTCAAACTGTTCGGATGTCATCCCACACAGACACACAGAGTGTCTCAAAAAAATATCAGGCTGGCCTGTGTTGAACGTGTGTGCTAGCTGTTATCATCCATCCACCATTAGTAGAACCAGTCCAAAATTCAAGGAAGTATGTTTAGCGATCCTTCACAAAGGGACGCATGGACAGTGCTGTATACTCGGTTACAATTCGCGACATGCATGGTGAATACTATACACTGCTGTAGATGTGATGTGAAAATGATGAATTCTTTACGCTTGTCTGGAGTGATGGAGCTGTTTCAGGCGATGATAGATCATTGTATGCACTAGGATGAAGTCCTTGCACTTACCACTAGGGTGCAAGACCATGCACGTAACCATCATTCGGGCCTTGCAACACGAGGTTTGCGACCCCCTGCATACCGTCTGCCCTCTCTGCAGCAGCCCTCTCCGCAGCAGCCCTCTCCGTATCACGCAAAACCGTCTCGATCATCGCGTCCCTCCCTTGTTTCGCCAACGCCGAGTTCGCCCAGATCCGCTGCACCACGGGTATCCTCGCACGAACCCCGTTCGCGAGGTCCTCGGCCGACTCGTCCGGTATGCCGGTCAACGACTTGGCTTGGATGCCACGATGCATGTACCCTGCAGCCGTGCGTTCAGCTCTCCTGACGGTAACGAGACGACGTGGACGTACAGACGTATTTCTCGTCGTCTTCCGGAACCGCCCTCCATGCACACATGTAATGCTTTATCGCCACGGCGTAGCTCATCGTTCGTTCTATCGGGTTCGCTTGCGTTTTCGCTAGGTGCATGAAGCAATAGCCGATCGCGCTATGCAGCCGTGTAAGAAACGTCACGACCGACGCTGAACATCCAAAGGTAAAAAAAAAAAAGCACGCACGCGTTCGTCTCAGCGAGTGGATAGATGTAAAACGACGAAACAAATCCGGGATCGAAAGGTTCGTCAGGATTGAGTTCAGTCGGACGAGGCGCTTTTCCGACTTCTTCGATCATTTCACGCGCCTCACGGAGGAGAGTATCCAGGATTGCTTGTTTGTCGGCGCTGGTCGCCTTGACGTGCGTCTGCCGCAGGGCGGGTGAGTCTCGTCCGGTAGAGTACCGCGGATCGACGTACCTCCATCAGGCTGCGTATATATAATGCCTTGACTCCTCTGACGAACGCATCCGTGAAGATCACGCCTCTGTCGTCCATGTGTACGTCTCGCCAGACTTGGCGTCCCCAGTGAAGTAGTTGGAGCGTCTCGTTTAACCTCTCGACGGCCATGTGCGGTGCTTGTCTGAGCTGGGAGTCGATCACGGCACGCATGATCCACGACCTGACGCTCCCGGGTCAGTAAGGCGTTCGCAGAGCAATGGGTGCACGCACCGAACGACGACGGCGAGCGCCGGACGAAGCGAGTCCCACCCTTCCTTCTTCAACCGCTTCAGCGACTCCTGTTTGATGGTTTCCAAAGGCTCCGAGGTCCAGGCCTTGTGCGTCTGAGCCTCGAAACATACTGCACGACGGGCGGTCGACTACGGAGCGTCCGCCAGGGCAGAACCGCTCACCTTGGTCGTTGTATTTTTGGATCCAGTCGGGGCAGTCCAAGCGGAACACCCGGATGTCGCGCATGACTCCGTTGGTGAGTAAAGTGAGCCCCTGTTTCGACCCCATGAGCGTGCCCCCTCCCCCCGCCCCGGCGTGCAAGAGACGCACCGCCGTATGGCCCACCACCTGAAACTCGTCCGGGGTGCGATTGGTAGGTATCCTTTTCAAGTTCTTCATGTGGTCGACCCCTTCTTGCCATTCCCGGTTGGCGTGGTAGATCAAGAATGCCTGCGCGCGCGCGTCAGCCCCCGACGCGAGGAAACGAGGAAAGGGGCGGGCTCACGCTACTCGGAGGCGCCGTTCGACCGGCAGCCTGCAGCTCGGGTATCATCTCCTCGGCGAGCTGCCACGGTGCCTTTTCCCCGGGCGTGTCGCTCACGACGATTCCTGGGGGTGGTGCCTGAGCCGCGGCCAGGCAGCGTTCCTTGGCCTTGTCGAGCGACGCGGTGTACTGGCCTCTCTGCTTGCGCTCGGTCTCGGACAGGTTCTCTTCGGGGAGGGCGGAGAGGGCGCGGGTCCATGCCTCGACGGCGCTCTCGAACTCGAGCGCGGCCTGGGCCCCGTGAACCGCCGTGCGTGGAGGTGGGGGTGGCTGTACAGACGTACCTCGTGAGCGGTGGCGAGGCGGGACCAACCCTTGGGGTACCCGGGGTCGATCTCAGTAGCCTAACGACGAAAGACGTGTGAGTGTGGGTCGACGGGGCCCGATCAGCCAAGCGACGTCGCGACCGCCTCACCCGACCGGCGTCCCTCAGCGTATCCACGTACCTGCGCCGTCGATCAGCTCCCATCGCCCGCCAGACTCCGAGCGATCACGCACCTTCCCATGCCGAACGAACACGCGCAGCGGTTAGCGTACAACACTGCATTGTGTCCATCGAGCGCGATCGCCTCGCTGTACAGCCCGTGTGCACGGACGAGGTCCTTGGCTGCGAACGCGGCGTTGCCCGCTTTCTTGAGCTCTTCAGCCATCGTTTTCTCATCCACTGTTGGTCCGAGTCTTTGGTGGATGTCGTTCCGCTCCCACGAACCCGCCTGCAACCGGATAACTTCGAATTCGGAACCGAGAAATCGTACCACATCCATTCTCAAAAGAAGACCGCATGTGACCCATGCTTCTAGTGCAAGGGCATGCTGTCTGCTTCACAATCTGCCGTGGCGTGACGAAGTTTTGTCGCGCACACTCTTATATGGCCAGCTGACAAGACCCGTCGACTCGAGTAGCAGCATGTAACTCTGCCGAGGTCGAGTGGACGCAGAAGATCACGACGCGGGGGGTGGTCTTGAACATACACGAGTGCTGTCGTGGCTCGCTGCGTCGAGCTTACGTGCGATTCAGACTGTCGCGTTCCAGAAGAAACTAGAGAATTCCTTGCTATGTTGTCGATTCTACGCAGAGAGCAGTGTTTACTCATTGAACACATCGCTCGTCTTCATCCAGCATTCCCTGTCGATATAATCGGCGAGCCTGCCCACGAGCGTCTTGGACCCTTTTCCCATGAGAAAGGCTCGGTTCGCGCAGACGATCATGGCTTTCTTGCAGCGCGTCAACATGACGTTGGTGCGCCGCAGGCTCTGGAGGAACCCAGGTTTCTCCGTACGAACGACAGAGATGATGATGTAGTCGTCTTCGTTGCCTGAAAAACAAACGTCGACACCCGTCGCAAACGCTTCGATTTCAGGACAAACCTTGGAACGAGTCAACGTTGAAGACCTTGTTTCCCCACTGCATGCTCGCCGCCTTGAGAGAGTCCTCGATGAGAGTCCTCTGGGCGTCATAGGGGGTGATGATGCGGAAGGACTTGCCTTTCGACTGGTGTGCCCAAGCGAGCTTCACGACGACTCTGGCTTCTTCCCTATTCTTGAAATGAGGGTCAGAAACCTCTACAGGTATTTAAGAACGACGGCCCTACAACCCAGCTGTGACCCGATTTTTCTTCGTCGCCCATGTTCACGTCAACGAAGCGACATGCTGTCAAGCTCGTGGAGCAGCTGTGATGGGTTTGAAGCGCGTCGAAATACACATGTTCTGAAATAAAGTTGCCAACGACAATAGGCAATCGATCTAAACACCGTCCATCAAATAGCTGTGGAAGAGACAAAACGATTACCAACATTGCGTGTCAAGGAACGCTGCTCCTGGCCGAAGATGTCGAAATTCAAAGAGGCTACGGAGTTCTTCTACATTGTCCTGACCAAAAGGTGGCACTGCAAGTCGATGTCAGCTACCACATGTATGTAAGGGGAGAAGAGTTACGCTGTCTGTCGTCACCAACGAAGACAAGCTTCGAGAGCGTTGGGCGAAAGCGCTGGAAAATAGAAGGGTAATTCCCGCATTCGATCTGACTAGCTTCGTCCAATATTATCATTTCCACCGGAACGATGGAGAGAAATGACGCGATGTTGGGGTGGGAGAACATGCTGAGCGTGCACAGTATGACATGACAGTCGAGCATCTGCCTCTCTGCAGTGACAGCAGAGTCTCCGAAGAAATCCGATCGAATGACACGTTGACGCAGTGCTTTGTAAAGGTGTTCGTGCCTATCGCATCTCAGACAGTGCGCTCGCGCAACACGTGATGACCCACCAAACATAATGAAATTCCTTGGAGACGAGCAATTTGAATTCACTGAAGCCCTCTTTCAGGAATTTCTCGGCGATATTCTTCACGGCAACGTTGGACTGGGCAGCGACCCAAATACCCCGAGTAGATTTAGCATTGTGGAAACTCATCACAGAGGCTGCGATGACCGTCGTCTTGCCCGTGCCGGGAGGGCCCTGTATCATGACAATTCGATCCTTATCCTCATCGGACAAGACCCTCTCTACGGCTCTACGCTGAGAAGGATTGAGCTTGCGCGGGAAATGCACGGGAATCGGGTTCTCTCGTCCTGGGAGCCGTGGCCACGCTAGTTGTTCCTTGGGAAGCCACAAAGCCTGAAAGAATGGATTCGAGAGGAGGTCTGTCTCCCCTCTCAATGTCTTGAGGGTGATAATTTGGCGAGCGAGCTCAGCGCGGGTGGGGTCATCCTTTCCGAAGGTCATGACGGAGATGATTCTGTTTCCTCGAATCTGTTTATTGACGTAGACGTACGCCGTCGGTCCGTCAACCTTGCAAGCTCGCCCCACCAATTCGTCGGTCGCTTCTTCTCCCCACATCATAATTCGAATGTACTGTGTAAAGCTCGGATTCAAACGTGCATATCAAGCGGAAGGACGTGGACAAACCTGGCTGCTAGACTCTCTGATGCGCGTACGAAAACGACTACATTGCAGGGTGATGGCACCTTGGTTCACAGTGAAACAAGGTCGGACGTCGTTTCTCATGGACAACGGCTTCATGGCGTCCAAACGGTCTGCATGTCGAAAGATGGTCGCCACAGCGTCCAGATGCTAGGTTTGCGGGATGTGTGTTGAAAAATGACAGTGCAAAGACGAAGGAAATCTCGTACCGCTTCCGGGAATGCCTCTGTATCAATCTCACCGAGAGACTCGAAACGTTCCGCCATGTGACGAAAGCTCCCTGCTCGATAGGCAGCCCACGCCTGCAGAGCCACACGGGTAGGATCGGACGTCGCCTTGGAAGACTTGAAAAACACGGACTCGACGCTCTTCTTTTGAACATACGTTTTCCCGCCCATTGCGTTCATAAGCGCCGGCAAAGAGTCCCTGTTGTCATTGGTGACCGAGACCATGTCCACTCCATGGCTGACACGAATGGCCAGCTCCAGATGCAACGCGACCGCGACCTGGTCCATTCTGAAGGCATACTTCCGGAACTTGGGGTTGAGGAGAAGTTGGTCTTGGATGAGATCTCTGCCTTTAATGACGCGATGGTATTTCGGGTCGTCTTTGGAAAGATCAAGATGGTATCGAGGTACGTGCACGACCAGCGCGCGTGTAAGCAGGGAGAAAGCAATGTGAGAGAGCTGGCAATGTTTCCCGTAGATGGCAGAAACGCCGAGGATGCGACTCGGTGCATCCAGGAAAGGTTGGAGGTGGGCCATGCTCACAGTATCGTCGTCGCATTTTACGACGGTAAGGACAGTAGGATCATTGGCGAACAAGTTCTGGCGGACGGTAAAGGACATTTAGAGGGAGACGAGGAAACAGAGGCGTACAGGAGTTCAAGAATTTGAACACGTGCGGTCAACACTATTGTCAGTTGACAATGTTGTACATATTTGGAGGTCTGGCGCCGGCGTTGGGATAATAAACCGGCAAACTTGAGGCGAAGCAAGTCGATGCCCGGCTGTGCATCGCGTAAGTCACGGGCGCCACGAGCACCCGTGGAGCCGTAAGAGTTCGTCACGTCGAGCGGTGCCCCATACCCAAGAGTGCGACGATCCCTTCGCGGGACAGACCCGAGACCACCGCCCTCGAGCTGCGGGGCGCCTCCGGCCGAGAGCTGCGTCTCGTCGACCACCAAAGTCCTTGTCGTTCAGTTTCGGGCTCAGGACCGGCGCGGTCCGTGAGCTCCTTGTTCGAGATCGAGATCGAGGTGGACCTGATCGCTGGAGAGGGGACTGCACCCCCCCCTACTGCGCGCGCGCACGACTCTATTGACGATACAGGCGAGATTTCGCCCGCAGGAGCGCCCCCGGAGGCGCCCGTAGAGCACCCCTTTCGAGCAATCTACGACAGACGTCCCTCTCACTGACGCTGTCGCCGAAGAAGGCGAGGGAGATGACAGTGGTTTCCAGACGAACAAGGAGGATGGGTTGGAGGCGGGAAGAAAAAGAAGATGTGAACGGCCCCGCGATCCGCTCGTCCGACTTGGCCGTTTCACTGGGGCCTGTAGTCGCTGCGATGAGTCACTGCTGACTCGGAGCGCCGGGTCTAACACTTGAAACGGGTAGAAAGTGGAATGTAATCTGACGAAAGTGAGCTTGTTTCGCGCACGATCTGCCGCACGTCCCGCGATGAAGTTCTGCCGCGCACAATACATGACCGTCTAATCAGCTGACAAGGCCCGTCGACTCAATTGAGGTAGCAGGTGGTGCCTTCTCTTCACGCGCCGATGACGCATACCCCGATGGAGCTACGTGAACGCTTCGCGCGAGCGGCGGTCGTAGGGAAATAGCACGTGAATGTCATTCCAACGAAACCATCAGCGTCGTGATAATCGTGAGTAACGAACAACCAAATCAGAAACGAAGACGACGGGAGGGGTATCGTGAAGCGGGCGAACCATAAACAGAGAAGGGAGAAATATAATCGAGTTGAGTCCAAGTCCGACAGACAAATAAGATAGGTATCCAGGCGACCCTTGCTCACAGGGCGATGCCTGTCAGAGTGCGATTACTGATGCCTTGATCGTAGCTCCGCTTGCGCAGTCGACCGTTCTCACCAGGAAGGGGTAGCCCCGCTCTCAGACTGATCGCGCTGACGTTCTTCTTGGCATCGAGAGAGAAGGCCATGTTGACGGACGGCATGCTCAACCGTCGAATCCAGCCTTTCGGCTTTTCGGGACGGAGGAGGATGGGGGGCTCGGGTGGACGAAGGTCACGCGGCGATGGAGGTACGTCCTTCGCCCTGTATTTGGCCACCGAACACGTGTCGCAACCGCAAAACGGCGCGTGATCCTTTGCTGGCACGACGGGCGAATGCGAGGTGCTCGGCCGCGTCAACGACGACGAGAGACCCGAACTGCTCGTCGTCGAAGAAAGGTTGATGTGCGTGACGCTCTGCGAACCGCGCTTGTGTTGAAAGGGGCTACTCCTCGGACCCTTGGGTCCGTCGCTAGCGTTCGCTTCGGGACGGGAATGGAGAAGCTGAAGCCGATCGCGTTCAAAGTCGCGGGTTCGCTGATCGAGCTCACGTTCTCGTTGCCGGAGCGTGTACTCTTTCTCCTTGAGCTCGAGTTCGGCAAACTCCTCGATGCGCTCCTTGCGTCTGCGAATCCCGTTCTCATCGATAGACGTGTCGCGTGCGGCCGGGGTATCTGGTGAGAAGCGATCCATGATAGGAGACGCAACTCGTCGTGGAGACAGTGGTTCGTCGGGAGGTTGATAACGAGAAGCGATCTCGGAGACGCTCATCGGTAACCGAGGGATGTCTTTCGGGCCCCGCGAGGACGTTTCGACCTTTTCGACGAGGTGAGGGGAGATTGGAGAAACAGAGGAAATGACCAACCGTTCGAGTGTACCTATTGCGCAAGGCCGCGACGTTGCCTCCTGCGGTGTGCATCGAGTCTGCACGCTCAAGGTTTTTCTTCGCAGCATCGAAGCTCTGGCTTTTGAATGCGCTTCTGCTACTGTCTGACTGGACGCCGAATTCTTTTTCAGTGGAAGAGTTTTCTGCCCTCTTGAACGGTGACCCAGGTCTGATGAACTTGTCAGAGGGTGGAGGGACCCGAGCGATCAAAGAAGGACGTCTTGGCTTCTTAGGGCCCCCGCCCTGCACTTCCGGAGTACGGGCGACTGCAGAAGATGGTGATAGAGTCAGAGACGACATGGGAGCATCCAAAGGAATTGATCCCGGCAAGTCAACGACCGCGAGTTGTTTGGGAGAACCCGACAAGATAGGAGAAGGCAGGCCCAAGGCGCTCTGGATTGGATTAGGGCTGCCGGCCCGTGATTGCGCCAATGGAAGACTCTGGAGCTGAGTTTGCTGTCGCTGTAGTTCTGCCTCGTTCATGGCCAACGGCATAGGGATATGGGTAGGCGGGATAGGGAACGCAGATAACGTAGTGATTGAATTGATCGAACCCTGATTCTGACTGAACGGTGAACGAGGCGGATCGAGCGATGTCGCTGGGGGCACGGAGGCCCACCCCGGGCTGTGGAGGGGTGGAACAGGGAGCATCCTTCGAACTGGGGTTGAAAGTCCAGTCTGACCCCACTCTGAAACTGCCGCAGGTCCCTGCGCAGAAGTTTCAGTGGACGTATCGGGCAGGGCGTCCGGGAGAGGTCCCGTACAGGCCCCTTCGCAGAGGGAACGCCACTCTCCAAGCGAACCGATGGTAGGAGAAATGCGACGCATACATTCGCAGGCACGAGTCCACTCGGCATCTGCTATGCGACAGAGAGTTGCAGCGACGCTGAACGTCACGAGGGTGTTTTGCTGAGAGACGTGTGCGGCGTGATTGCTGGACGAACCGAGAGGATGAGTCGGGTGGACGTATGAACTGGATGGAAGAGACGGACAGTTTCTCCTGAGACATCTGAGGGCCAAGGACGCTGAGAAGATTGATGTAACGGGCATGCACCTCGCCCGCATCCTTGGCCCCTTTCTTGGATTTTTTCTCATAGGCTTGACCTAGGAAACGGTCAGTGACGCAGAGACCGGAGAGGGCTGGCTCACTGGCTTCCTTGACACGTGCGTTGGACTCGCTCATGCGCTCGTCGTGTGCCTTTTCGTCTTTCTGAAGGGGACATGAGACGAGTTGGGGATAAGCAGGAGAGAACTGACGGCGAGCTTCTTGAACCACTTCTTGACCTCTGCGCCGATGCAGTTTGCTTCCCTGACGGCGAGCTTTGCCAGCTTGGCGTCGACGTCCGCCAAGACCTCGACGATGTTCGAACTCGCGGTGAACGCGTTGACTGATGATGGATCGAGGCGTTGGCGGGGACAACGGGGACACGGAGGACGGACTGACCGGCAAACTGGGCGTTTGCCTTGAGAGCTGCGGCGTCTCTGAGGGCTCTGGCGAGCTTTTTCTGGACGGCAGCAAAGGCGCTGGCTGCGTCGGCGTAGTCGTTGAGAGCGGCCAGGAGGGAGTCGATCGCACGACACGAGCGGTGGATGTCCTGGCGTTCGACCGAGGACATGACTCTGGAACGGACTAGTCTACGGGTGCTACGAGCTCGGTCTGGGCGGGGACCGCGACCGGGAGCGTCTGCGGGGTCTGTCACGAGGGCGAGGTGTGAGCTCACTACTGCCGTCACGCTTGTCATGCCTCCGCTTCCACATCAACTTTCGCACACATTTCGGACATAGTACCACCTTGACGAGGGCTTCCTTGTGCTCCCCGTGTTCTTCGTATGCGAAGGGGAGTTCGAGGGTGGAGAGATCGGATCGACGGTGCTCACACCGGGAGTTTGCGCAGGACGTCTCACCAATTCCGCCGAGGACCTCTGATTCGGTGCGCCAACGAAGGGCAAACTGGGAGCGGTGAGGCGAGTTTCGTCGGACGATGGGGATACGGACATTACCCGACCTGTAGTGTTTGAGATCGCAGATGGCGAACTCGCGATAGAGGCTGTCGTAGTACTTTCTGGCGAGCTGATCGCTCCAAGAGGCGCTGCCCTCTGCTGCCGCGTCGTCTCGGAGGAACCTGACGAGGGTCAGTGTCTGGAATGGAGGGGAGGGCACAGGATCACTTGTGGGACGCCCTCAGGATGTCGAACTCGGTGGCGGACATGGTTGCCTTGGAGCTGTCCCGTTTGGGTCACAATGAGATTGACACAACCGAGTGTGTCCCCCCCGGTCAGCCTCCATGTGGGATCCGCCCGCAGTATATATTACCGCCGTGATGCTACCCACATCCAAACCTTGTCCCCTCCATGCCGTTCGACCCCTTCCGCCGTTTTCGTCTGCGGTCCCGCCCACCCGCGGTCCTCCCCCCGAGCGAGGACGACAGCGACGAGTCCTCGCCTGAGCGCGAGCACCCTCGCATCATTCATGTCTCCGGCCCAATGACAGACAAGCCCAGAGAGGGCTCCCGTTTCGCACTCTCCTTGGACGAGGCTCGCTGTCCCTCCAGGCCGAAATCCGTCGTCCCGAGGTGCGTACGTTCCCCCCCCCCCCCCGTTCATTTCCTCGTCGTTCGATTTCCTACCTGGCCTCTCATCCTTTGTCCTAGTGCCCGTCCTGCCTACGTCGTCGATGACCTCCTGCCTGCCCAACAACCGACCTTGATCCGTCGTGTAACCTCCAAGCTCAAGATCTCTATTCCTTCGAGATCCGACGCCGCTCAACCATTGCGATCCCGGCCGTCGACCCGGACTTTGCCCGCTCACATGGGTTCTGCCATCCAAGTGCCCCCCCTTCCCAGGCCCTCTGCCACAGTCTCTCCATCCCTCCCGAACAGCTTCGTCTCCAAGCAACATCGAGAAGCTGCTCTTCGCGAGCGTGGTCTCCTCCCTCCTCGCAAAGACCTCAGCGAGCAGGAACGCGACGCGGACAATCACCTCGCCTGTGTTCCCTCACCCGTCAGTCTCACCTGTGACGGGTCGACCGAAGCCGAACGCTTCAAGGCACACTGGCTGGCCACGAACCGCACATCCGAGAGCAGCGAATCAGACTGTGGGCCTGCGGCCCCCCCTCACTTGTTCTCTTCATCTTCCGTTCCTCCGCCGAGTGCGGCTCTTCCACGTCGGTCCCTCGACGTCAGAACAGATCTTCCTCCTGCGGGCAGACCATCCATTAGTAGTTCCGTGCCTCCGTTGTCCACCTCTTCGCATCTCGAGGTCTTGCATGAGGAGCCCTCAGAGCAACCTCCCATCACACCCCCTATCATCGTGTCGAGTCCACCTGAGTATCCATCTTCCCCCATGGTCGTCGAGAGTCCCATCTCCTGCACTTTTTCGTCGCACTGTCCGGGATCAACGCTGGAGTCGCACTCTCCTTCCGTTCCTGACAAGGAAAACGTCCGGATACCCGGCCCTCGGAAACGCACGAACGACTCGGCCGACCGACCGCGCGGAGGCGTGTCCCTGACCAGATTGGGGACTCGCTCCTTCACCAACCTCAGTCGTTCCATAGCGGGAAGCCTCAAGGCACCAAGCTCAGTTACGCTCGCCTCTGGAGATCACGCTTCGTCCATTTCACCGAGAGTGGCGATTGACCCGACCATGCACAATATAGGAAGCATCATCAGGGAGACGAGGGACATACAGGACGTCGAGAGTCGCCGATTGAGTGAACTCGCCTTTTTGGACTGATCGCGTATCGGTCCAATTCGTCCATATTAGCTGATTCGCCTTCCATCGATCTTCTTTTTTCTTTCTCTCACGTGTATTTTGCGACAATGCAGACCTCCATCACGACCGACCTTGCTGCTCCTGCTGTTATCTTTATTTCGATGCAGAATACCCAAGGAAGCATATGCATCTGGATCTCACGCTCATTCCTTACCTTCATTTCCGTTGTACCACCTCGGGTGGTCCTCTTAATGGCCTACTCTAGCGCTCGTTCGAAGCTTATCACGTTACTTTAATGCATGGCACGTACACGCGCCCATCTTTACATCACCAGTCATCGCGACCATCATGTGCATGAAGTACATAAGTCGTTTAATCGTTGACAAACAATTTGTCTTGATCAAAGAGTCTGATCTCCACCCAAGGGCCTTGCGCCGCTCAGACGAGTAACATAAACGGCCAGGGTGACGGAAACGAGGCTGTAAGCCATGAGGCAGGCCCTGCACCCACTGCCCTCCTTCCACGTCCCTTCTTTGCTTCCATTTCTCACCACTGCAATCCACAGCCAGAGTGCATAGCAACACCGCACAGGCCCCCCCCTCTGACCACAGCGATTCAGAACATGGCCGCACAGCTCAAAGAAGCCGGCAACGCCGCGTTCGCGGCCAAGGACTTTTCCCGCGCACACGGTCTGTACACCGAGGCGATCGCCCTCGACGGGCAGAACGCGGTCCTATACGCCAACAGATCGGCGTGTTCGTTCGGCATGGGGAGGTGCGTGATCGGCTCGAAGGAGTCGAAGCGGGCTGACTCGGAAGGGACGGGGCAGGTACGTCGACGCGCTGAGAGACGCGAAGCGGGTGAGTCTCGGCCACACCATCGATCGCGAGGGGTGCTGACCGACCACGCAACCCCCCACGCAGGCCACCGACGTCGACCCTGGGTACGCCAAGGGTTGGTCCCGTCTCGCGACCGCTCACGACGTACGTTCCGCGTAACGTCACATTGTACAGCCACCTGACGCGGCGCCCCGCACTGCACAGGCCGCGCTCGAGTTTGAGAGCGCCGTCGAGGCGTGGACGCGCGCGCGCTCCGCCCTCCAGAAAGAGAACGCGTCCGCGGCCGAGCTCAAACAGCGCGAGCAGTACGCCGCGTCGCTCGACAAGGCCAAGGCACGTCTGGCCGCGGCGCGGGCGGGGCCCTCGGCGGGGATCCTCGTCAGCGACACGCGCACGGAAAAGACGCCGTGGGCGCTCGCGGAGGAGATGATGCCAGAGTTGCACGCCGCCGGCCGGGCGATGTTTTCGAGCAGCGTGAGCTTGGTTTCCTTCCGTTTCTCCCCGCGTGCGGAGCTGACGCGCGCGCCCAGGCGTACTTGATCCACCACGCGAACCAGGTCCGTCCGTCGTCGTGCACCGCGCGTTCATGCTGATCGGTGGCATACTTAGGAGTGGCAGGAAGGCGTCAACTATATGAAGATCCTGAAAAGGGTTCCTACCAAACGCACGCCGGACGAGTATCAGGTGATCGGACACACGGCGGTACGTCTCGTTTCGACGTACGCCGACCGGGGGAGCGCTCAAGCGTTGGACAGGGGCTCACTGCGATCTCCAACGGACTCATGCGTGACATGCGGGTGTTCCGCTTGGATTCCAATGACTGGGTCAAAAAGTACAACGAACAAGGTGAGCGGCCTCGCCCTCGCGTGCGTCTCGGGGTCGATGACCCGGCCGTACAGTCTGTTTCGAAGTTCAGAAACACAGAGCTTGGGCGTCGGACCCTTTGGAAACGATACAACGAGAGTCGCTGCAGCGGTTGAAAAAAGAAGGATGGGACTCGCTTCGTCCGGCGCTCGCCGTCGTCGTTCGGTGGGTGTGCCCCGTCGCTCTGCGGTCTGTTTGCTCACTTGGAATCGTCAGGGCGTGGATCATGCGTGCCGCAGTCGACTCTCAACTCAGACACGCACCGCACATGGGCGTCGAGAGGTTGAAGGAGACGCTCCAGTTGCTTAACTGGGGTCGCCGAGTCTGGCGAAACGTACACAAGGACGACAGAGGCGCGATCTTTGAGGACACGTTCGTCAGAGGAGTCAAGGCAATGTATATAGAGAGCCTGTTGGGGGTACGTCGCTGGACGACACACCGCTGATCGAGGCTCATGTGCCCGACAGGCGCACGCGAAAGCGACCAGCGCCGACCAACCAGCACTCTTGGACACCCTCCTCAGCGAAGCGCGTGAAATGATCGAAGAAGCCGAAAGCATCCCTCGTCCGACTGGACCCGATCCGAAGGAAGCTGTCGATCCCGGATTCGTTTCCTCGTTTTACGTCTATCCGGTCGCCGAAGCGTATGCGTACGTTCCTCTACCATTTGGATGCCAGCGCAGGTCGTGACGATCGCGTAGCGCGGCCGGATATTGTTTCGTGCAGAAATCGATGACGGAGAAAAACCTACCGGAACGGATGGTGAGCTGCGCCATGGCCATAAAACAGTACAGTGCCGCAGCCCAGATGCTCCCGGAGGACGACGAGAAACACGTCTGTACGTCCACGTGGTCTGATCGCCATTCTGGAGAGTGCGGCTGATCGCGAGCGACAGGGTATCTGAGATGCACCATCCCACCCATGTTGTCGTCCGGCGCGCCAAAGAGCACGGTCATGGGCGTCGTGAAGGCGATTCGTGCGGCGATGCCAAAGATGCAGCGGATCTGGGCCAACTCGGCGTTGGCGAAGCAAGGGAGGGACGCGATGATCGAAGAGACTTTGCGCGATGCGGAGAGGGCCTGAAGGGGGCGCGGGTTGGAGACGGAAGTTGCACGACGGGAATGATGGTTTCATGTGATTTTTTTTTTTTTCGGATTGGATGTGGTACGATTTTTCAGAAACGCTCGGTTACGACGTGATCTGGTCGTTGTGCAGGGACGGAACGGACGCAGACCCGCCGTTGCGCGAACTGCGGGGGTCCGCTCGGGGGAAATCTGAGGGCACCGTCACCACCGAGTAGAAAATCCGAGCAACTCCCATGACCTCATCTCGTGGAAAGAACGGCAACACGTGTACGGACGACGTGCTGAATATGGTACTCGAGCCGTTTGGAGGGGTCTGGGAGTCATCACTCCACCCAGCTGGCGACAACGTCGCGGTTCGCGAGCGTCGATAAAGCATTGGACTGATTCGTCAGGGCGGACGTCGGATGGGATCATCTAATGGGTTGATGATCAGTGGCATGGGAGACACCCTAGACTGATGTCAGAGTGAGGCCGAATCGCTACCGAGTTCCGCATGTATGACTCGACGACTATCGTGCTGACGAGCGTGAACATCTTCAGGGAGTTGGCGTTCGGACGATCGCCAAGCATGGAAGGAAGCGAGGCTCAAACTGTTATCGTCCAGGAGGACCCCTGTAATATGCCGTGATTCCGATCGTTGAATGTTGATCAATTTGAATTTTTGGCCGCGAGCGGAAGTTTCCATGCGTCACGCCACCAAGGGTCACAAGACATCTGTGAGAGTGGAACGTTCGCCACCAGTGGCATGGTGGAGGCACAGCGGATCATGGCGAGACGATAAGGAGCTAGCGCGAGACACGTATCAGTTTGGCATGGAGCAAGTGAGCCAACCGATCGTTCAGAATGCAGAAGACGCGAGTCGGAGTACGCCAAAATACCTAATAAATCGAACCAGAGTCACGCTTGTCGTTCTCTCGCGGGGTTTCTATATGGACATGCGGATCTGGGAACGCCCAGATAAGCTTGCTGAAGACGTAGCGTCTGATGGGAAACGCCATTGCAGGCAGTGTCCCTGCGCCCTGTTAGTTTCTGCGGCCGCCGTGTTTCGTCGTTGCGTGCACGAGACCCGTAAGTGGCAACATTTTCAGGTTGTCTTCAATAGCATTGTCATTCTGCATCGCCACTGGGGTCGGGTGACAGCCGACAATCCGGGGAAACGCGTAGCTGGGTTTTATTCGAACGGCACCGCGGCATTATGAAATTTGTGCCAAACCGGGAATTGCCATGTCGGGGTTTTATAAAGCATGTCTCGCTGATGACACGAAATGCATATTTCCTTCCCCTCCCTTCTGCGATGAGCCAGGACACGCCCGCCGACCAGACCGCCCACGACGGCGTGCACCACTCCAAGCCCATCCCCATCTCCACCCACCATCTCCGCCATCGCTCCACGTCCTTCTCTTCTGACTCGACCAACTCCCCCACCTCGTCTCCGCCCCTCGCCACCCCAAACAACTTTCTCAACACCCGCGTTCCAGTCTCGTCCAGCTCTCCCATTCTCTACTATTTGTCCCAGTCTTCCCCCACAAAAACCCCCGCGACCTTTCCCTTTCGCGGCTTCGTCCCGCCTCCCCTCGTCGAAGGTTTGGAGCCGTGCATCGCATGACAGCTCGCCCCGCTTACCTAACATTCTTGCTCCACAGACGAAGAGGGAGAGGATCATAAATTACCCCACCACGCTCGTCGTGCTAGTACCACCGGTCGATTCCAACTGCAACCCCCAGTGCTCGAACCTCATCACGAACGAGGGGCCAACGTCCTCAGGCGTCTCTCTTTGGGAGGTCGCAAGGTGGGTGTCCTGGCGTTCGCCCAACCGGGACTTGTGCTGATGGGCCCCGCAGTCCGATATACCCCAGAGCCCCCAGTTGCCCCCCGTCTCGAGCCCATCCGTCGCAAACACCATGCAACCCTCTCGCAAGACGAGGCGTTCAGCTACCGTCACTGAACACGCTCGTCCCCGTCGTGCTCCATCTCCCATGGGAGAGAGGATCCTCAGGGGTCATTTTGACGGCTTCAATTAACTTATCACGTTTCGTCCCTGATTCAGTTTCGCATTGTTCCTAGCAGCACCTATCGCATGGTTCTGGAATGTTGCATTGAGAAGGCAAGGCTGTCCGCTCGTTATCGTTATTGTTTGTCCTGCTCTGCGTCAGCGACGATGACACGGTAGTGGCGTCGATATCACTTGCGCAACGCAGAGTTGATCATATTGGCATAGCCCTTTCATCCTCATGCCGAGATATCCTAGTGCGCAACTCATTCATTTTACCTATCGTCGGGTTGGTCTCGTGCCTCGTTTCCTTATCTCTTTCCTCTTTTCTGTATCGTGTAGGATGTCTTGTTCACGCGATTGAATGCGGCCTCGCACTCTGTACGTTACGATGTACTATGCATTAAGTTCACGTGTAAAGATAAGTCCCGATACATTGCACTAAAAATATTACTTGAGTCACCGGACCGGCCAGTGATCAGAAAACATATCCATGGCGTCTAGGAGACGCGTTTGTACTTGTTGTACGTGGCGGCGGACACGCCCACGTCGACTTCGCCGGCGCACAGCCTCAAGAGGCGCTCCTCGAGCTCGGGATCGGGATGAGCTTGAACCGCAGGCTGGTATCTACACCAGTCCCACCAGATCGTCCAGTGAATCCACTTCAACTTGAGAACCTTGCTGTTGTTCTCTCGTTTCGTCGTACGGGAGGTCACGACCCGTGCAAACGCCTCCTCGAACGTCAGCCCGCTCTCGTCGATCGGACGATCGAGCGCGGCCATGGACTCGCAGCTGAGCGAGATGGCCTTGAGCCAAGGCCCGAGGGGCAAATTGCGATCCTCGTCCGACTCGTTGATCATCTCCAAGAGCAACGGGGCGACGACGGCGGGCACGTCGGCCCCGTTGAGCTTGAGCAACACGAGGGACGGACACCGCTCGACGACCTGCCTGAGCTCGTCGCTCGTGATGGCGACGGCCGTGAGGGTGAAGTGGTTGAGCGAGCACCGCGAGCGCCCGACGAGCCCGACGAAGCTCTCGTGGCACCACCCCGTCGACATGGCGCTCGTGTCCCACACGCGCGTCAGGAGCGAAAAGTCGCGGAGCGCGGGCGTGCAGAGGGCGTCGAGCAGGTGGGCGATGCATTCCGTGTGGTCGGCGATGGCGACGAGGACGAGGGTGGCGAGGCAGGGCATGTGGATGCGCGGGCGGAGGACGTCCCATTTCGTCTCGGAGCGGTATTGCGTGATTTCGACGTGGAGGTGTGCGAGGTGGGGCGCGTAGACGAGGACGTCGATGAGATCGTCGATGTCGGCGGAGCGGTAGCCTCCGCGGAGGGTGAGGTGGGTGAGCTGCGTCCACGGGAGGGTGCGATGGCTGTCCGGCATTGCGCCGGCGGGGATCTGGAGCTCCTTGAGACGGGGGAGGAACTCGGGGTAGAAGGGGGCCCAGGGGGTGCACTGGGGCGAGATCTCGAGCTCCTCCAGAGTGGGAAAGTGGCAACGCACGAGGGCGTCAAAGCAGTCCCAGTCGCGCGGGATGGCGGGAAAGTGGATGAATATAGCCCGCCAACGATCTGCGTGGTCCGCGATGATGGTGCTGAGGCGGCGGAGGAACGACGCAGGGACGTCGTCTGTCAGAAAGTCGTTCCAGAGCCACAGAGAGATGGGAAAGGGGCGGGAACGATGGATCCAGGCGTGAAGGATGTCTTCCTGCTTGTCGAGGGTGTCCGAGGTGGGGAGGTCGAGATAGAGTGCGGTCCAGAGCCTGGGCATGGCGAGGGAGAGTGCACGCCAGCTGCGACACACGCTTCCGAGGAGGAGCGGGGCGCGTCGGCTCGGCTCGCAGTGGGGCCCGCGGACGTGGACGTCGCCGCAAAAGTCGAACACGCGTGCCATGATCTCGGGGGGCATGCGCCTGATCGGGGAGAGCAGGGCACCGAGGTCCTCGACGTACGAGGTCAGTTCGCGCTTGCGACGCTGGATGTCGGCGAGACGGGCCTGGAGACGGGTGATGTCCTGCTCTACTGCCTCAAGCTCTGCCTTGGGCACGGCGAGGAGGTCGCGGACCTCGTCGCGTTGGTCGTCTGGAGGTGGGCTGTTGGTGCCCAAAAGGTGAATGATCGATGACTAGGTCGGACATGAGTCGAGGAGAGATGCTGATCGGGGAAGCATCGCTTACTGGGGGTATCTCCTTGACGTCGCCGTACTGCTCCAGCTTGGCTGCATAGGATGGCAGGCAGGTCTCCTTGAACATCGTGCCGAGGTCGAGAACGGGGAAGGATTCGACGGGGCCTGCGCGAGGCTATTTTGGAGGGTATTTAAGTGATGAAACGTTTAGACAGGCATGGCTTGAAGTAAAAAAAAGGACCAGGCCGGCAATGGACAACGTTGAGAAAACGTTGCAAGTTGACATGAGCTGACCTCGACTCGCGACGACTACGATTACGACACGCACATCGCATCCTGCCACACGAAATAATATAATATTTCAACGACATCTACACCCGGGACCAGTGCAAGGCCCCGAGGAGGAGGAAACGGGGATCCGGGATGGGGACGACTGGACTCGTCCACGTCGACGTTGAGGCAGAGGGTGTCCAAGCACACAGCCGCGTCTGCATCGTGGGCCCAACGCCCGATCACGCACCCCGTGTCACGGCCATGGGCATGGGCCGCTTCGAGAACACCACCTTCTTCCTCACCACCGCAGTCACGTCCCACCGCACGTCTCCTTTCTCTTCATTATCATCGGCGCTGGGACCGGTGCCCCGGACGTGCTTGTGCAGCACCCCCAGGGGTTTGGGGAGCGCGACCACCTTGCCCTCGAGCGCGTGATGTCCGATCAGCAGCCTCGGCTTGTTCTTAGGGCAAACGCGGTCAGCGGGGAAGACGATGCCGAGTCGCCGCGGTACAGACCATGTCCGTCGTGTCGAGCGTCCCGACCAGCTGTCCGTCCTTGGTCGTCGCTTCGGGACACTGGACCTCGAGCGTGCCTTGCAACTCGATCAGGAACAGCTCGTCGTGGCCCAGCTTGGCGATGGCTGGTGGGTGCTTGGGTGCAAAATCATTGGGTGGAGTGACGACGACGGGCACGATCATCGTGGCGTCTGCAAACAGAGGTACTCTATCCCTATCGTATCTACCCCAGCGGAAAGTCTCCAAACTCCCAACTGTAACACTCCTGCACGCCGCGTCAGCGTGGCCTAGCGAACAGGATGCGGAAACAAACGCACGACGCAGTCTACTTCGGGTTTGGCCAACGGCACTTGCCGGCCGTGTTCCAAGCAGGCCTCCCACGGCTTGCTCAGGATGGCGTCGATCACCTTGACGATGCCATGCGTACGAATGTCCACGGACCAAGACAGGTTCGTCACCGTGTCGTACACGATCGACTTGCCAAGGTGGCACCTAAGCACACGTGGAATCGAGTCGCGTGGCACCAAAGTGAAAAAAGACGCTCACTTGGTCTCCATGGCGTATCCCTTGAGCGCACACGACGAAAAGATGCCTGTGCACGTCCCCATCGCGACTGGGTCCGCCGTGTGGTAGACGTGCGTGACGTGATGCGTCGATGGCTGCCACTATGGTCAGTGCATGCCACGCCGACGGATGCGTTCCTTACGGGCATGGGCAAATGCAACCTCGTCGCCGCCAACCTATCTCCTGGCGACTCGAACGCCACCGCCGGCACTCCAAACGTCACGCCAAGCAACGACGCCAGCCCAGCACCTACACGTCGTTCGGTCAGCGCGCCATCCACGAACAAAATCCTCACGGACCTAGCGAATGCCCAGTGATCCATATGTTGGCCGTAGGATACATATAAGTTAAATTATTGTATAAATTCTAAGAGAGAGAGGCGCTGAACCGTCGTACGACGAGGGCGCGCGCGCCCGACCAACACTCACCGTGCCCATGTGATAAAACAGACTCTCGTCCGTCAGCGCCCGCGCCAAGCACGTCTGATCGCACTTCCACCCGCCCCGATAACACCCACACACCGTCGTCCACGTCCAGTCGATCCGCGCGCAGCAGCAACTGAACAACAGATTGTCGTTGAGCTTGTCCTTTCGTCCCGTCGGCCCGCCAGACCCGAACAACGACGCCGACGTGCCCTTGATCGACAACACCACCGTCGCGTTGTCCGGCGTCGCGAAGACGTATCCGCGGATCGAGTCTGCGTCGGGGTGCCACCCGAACGGACGGTGCTGCACAACGAACGGACGCGCCCGCGTCCCGCGGCGTCCGCGCGTCAGCCCGTCGTCCCGAACCGAAGGAGAGAGAAAAAAAAAGACGCACGATGTGCCAGTCCTCGCCCAGCTCGTACCACCCCGTCTCCTCGGGCGTGACGTAGGCGTTGTTGGTCATCTTGGCGAGCGCGAGGAGCGCCTCGCGTCGCTCGACGTCCGGTCCGACGATCGAGTCCTCGAACCAGGGCAGGTGGCTGCTTTGGCCGTGCCGGATCGAGCGGATTCGGGCCGCCTCGTGTGCGTCGAACGACGACGGCCGAAAGGCCGAGAGTCGCTTCGTGGGTATCGTGAACGTCGTTTCATTTCCTTGCGACAGCCCGCTCGTCGCCGAGACTTGTCGGACGTCGGAGAATATGATGTGGTTCTGGAGCGACACCGCATGCTGGTGCCGCAGCTCGAACTGCAGGCGCGCGGGTTCGTGCCCGGAAGTGTCTGGTCGTTTTCCTAGGTATAGGAAACTGAAGAGAGACAGGAAGACAGTCGACGACGCCCACAGCATCGAGTATGCACGAGCCGAAGAACAGCAACAGAGACACCCCGCTGACTCATCGAACCAAGTGGAAAGTTATGGCAACTGTGGAGCACACGACCTTGAACATGCACGTACAACCAGGATCAGGAGCTCAACCATCGCCGTGCGTCGTTGTCACGACGAGCTATTAAATAAGGTATTCTATGGCTATACGTAGCCAGTTGCACGTCCGTGCACACAATATCTCTATGCGGCGAGGTTGAGGCTCTCCATGGCGAGGTCCAGAGGATCAGCGACAGCAGCCGTAGCCTGGCTAGCCGCAACCTCGGCATCCGCCGCTCTGCCAAAGAACACCTCGGGACTCGTGCAGGCGGCCACAGCCCGCCTCATGTGTGTCGTCAGGAAGGACAACCCAACTTGGTAGGCGGCTATACACATATTGTCAGCTCGTCGGGGCCGAGGAGTATACTTGTTTCGCCCACCGTTCATCCACCCAAAGCCCTCGCGAGGAACCATCTTAAAGTCGATCCCCTGGTTCCCGTACTCGGCATCCACTAGATGTGACATCTTGACAGCGTCAAACTGCGCAAAAGGGAATAGAAATCAGGATACGGGTATGAGCACCAAAATCGACTCAATCCACCTTCTCTGGCACAACGCCGTTGAAGTCTACAAAGGCCGTGGTCATCCTGACCGGAAACAGGTTATTTGCCTTAGAGTGCGATGACGAAGGGACGCACATGTAGAGGAATCGATACGAAAGGCGTTGGGCTTCCTCGAGGTATCCATAACGCTCGAGTCCTACCCACGTCATAATCTGGTGAGGTGGCCTGGGATGAAGTCGAAGTCAGTACTTAGTACTCAGTGGCAAGCACCTCTCCAAGATGACCAACCATGCGTATCTGGAGAATCGAGCGTCAGTATAACGTGATCCAAGACATAATCATGTACGCACGGATAGTCCCACTGCCGATTTGGCCTGTCCAGCGAAATCTGACCACGGGACTCTTCTGTACCAGACACGAGCCCGCCGAGAGCTTCAAACTTCTTTAGCGATTGTGAGCTAGGTCAAATTCAGTATGAAGAAACTCTGAGCCTTGGGGGACGTACACCAGCTGCCAGCACTGCCCCTCGCTCGCGCAGCCTGCCCAGAGCGCCCAGAAGCTCGTGACACTTTCGTACAAGCTCTGCTTCTCCTGTGCGGTATCATAGTCAAAATAGAGGTTCTTCCTCTCGTTCCAGAGATACTTGTCGATCATCTCTCTCCTGAAGTCGGCCCTTTCGAACCACTCCTCGCTACTCTGAGGTCGCGACATCGAACGTTCGCGATAAGGGTTGGCGTAGGCTTCAACCGACGGAGGGAACGGCGCCAGAGGGAAGTCCTCTTCCAGGTCCAGTTCGTCGTCAAACACCTCCCGGATCGCTGTCCCGATGTCGACTTCGTACTTGTATAACAGTGCTTGAAGATCGATGGTGCCAAGGTTGGCACAACGTTTCTCGAATCGGTACGTCGTATCGTGTCCAGACTCCCTCACCGCACGGTCGTGCAGGAAGTATTCGTCGAGCGCAGGTTCCTTGAGGATGCCGTCGTTGTACTTTTCGCTGAACTCCAACACCGAAATACCGTGCTTCGCAGCATACGGCTCGAGGATATGGGTAAAATGGGTGGCTTCAGTCTCGGGGGGAATCCCCAGGCCCTCTGGGCGGTAACGCGAGAGACCCGTCTTGGGGTCTATCCGAGGTTGGGCGACCCAGATGGTGTGATATTCCTTGATCGCTGCCTGTATGGCACGTCTTAGCCATTCGCGGTTGGCCGTCATGTCAGACCGGTCGAGCTGGTTGTATATTTGCAACGCCATATCAGTGAGGAAGGGAGGCTGTGTCCGGCAAAGGTAGTAACTCCGAGATCCGTTCAAAATCTTGCCGTAATGCTGGATCTCAAAGATGAAGTGGTCCACCATGCCCTTTGCCATCGAGACCTGGCCGTCGACGAGCAGTCCGAGCGAAATGAAATAGGAATCCCAGTTGTAGAGCTGAGGCACCAAAAAGATCAGAAAGAGAAGACTTGATCCAACAAGACAAACCTCGTTGAAGCGAGCACCGGGAACGATGAACGGGATCCCCTTGAGCGTGCGGCCACCCTTGCCGTCATCGACTTCATTCATAGCTAAAGCGAGAAGGCCGGGCTTCGAGTTGAGACTCTTTACGAAGTAGGGGTCGTCAGGTTTCGGGGGAAGAACCACGACATCCAGGTTCATGTGCGGCTTCTCGCGTGCGACCTTCCGGTAATACTCTGCCATCGCCGGTTCGCCGTGCGGCACGTATATCCGCGGTTGCACGCGGCCAGTACGGTTCTTTGGGTCCGCGGTGATGATCTCGAGACCGTCCCCGTCGATGCGACGAGTGAGCGAATGCCAGAACGAGTTCTTGATCATGCGCGAGAGACGATCGACGGGGTTTTCTGTCAGACGCGCTTCGTCGAGGACGATGCGCTTCCGACCGTGGTCTCTCGCCAGCGCGAGTTCTTGGAGTAGATTGGACAACATGTAGGTACCCTGGGGCATGCAGGTCAACGCCTCGGACGCGTCGCTGTCACGGTGGAAACCCGCACCCGGATGTCGAACGTCTTGAAACCGTTGCTAGTGGCGGTCCCGAGCGCCATCATCTTTGGGCCGGCGTCTGTGACGCTGATCTGGAAGTCGCCGTCGGTGTCTTCCTGCTCGAGGACGACGCGGATGGTCTCCTCGATGTCGATGAGGAAACGGCGGGGCCCAGTGACACTCTTCTCGTCGTGCGACATTCTGCGGGCGCGCATGTGCTTGTCTTCCTCGAACGTGGGTAGTTGCTTTGGGTTGTAACCATCGATCTGGGACTTCAGGGACGTCAAAGACACGTCGCTCGCAGAGAGAGAAGGGCGTACAAAGCTGTATGTTCGCGAGCGGGAGAAAGACTCTGTACCACCGTAGTAAGTGGCGGCGTCGACATGGACGGGACGATGTTCCGCGTCCTCGACGAAGCTGAGGCCCGGAGGGTGGCTGAGAGTTGGCGCCATAGTGAGGAACAAGTCAAGCGAGGGAGCGGGTGCTAATTTATATGTTTGGAGCGAGCTCTAAATTCTTTTATTTCCGTCCCCAGTACAATTCAAATTGATCGTGGAAACCACAACGTTGCCGCTGATGCTAGATCGGTGTTCGAGGAGGAGTCACTATCTAGCTGTGCCAGGTCCGGACTTCGTAGGCCGATAACCGCTCGTACCCTTTTATGCGTCTGGCCCGGACTCGCTTCCCACCTTACCTCCACAACCCCACCGCTTCCGGTGTGCGTGGCTCTCCCAAGTCCTGCGCGTCCAGAACGACCCTATCATATATACACGCCATGTCAGCAATCTTCCCCAGAGTTGTCACGACATGTCATTGTCATGTCTCTTGCGATGAGGATCCGTTCCGACACACGCCCGTTCCTTGGCGTCAAGTGCGGGCGGGCGAGGGCAAGTCTCTGTCCTGACGTCACTCGCCTCGGCCTGCCTACCCAAATAGATGTCGCGCTCGTTCAAATTCCGTTCTTTTCTCGTCGGATGTTCTTCGCTTCGCGTCCGGCTGCGTGCATGGCAGCGCTCCCGAAATTAGCGCGCTCATAGTCTCGTATCGTTGTGCGAATTCCACACAGCTTGCGTGCCTGGATGGCTAAGCTAAGCCCACCGATAAGGTGTCAAACATCCGAGCAATCATAGATTAGTTAACGTCGTGCTATTGGTATGATATCTGGAACGAGTCTAGGTCAGTAAAGTGTCATCAGAAGTCGATCCAAGATCAAGTCAGAAAACAAACACGCATCAAGCGCGTCGACGACCGGAAAGCTTACTCAATCTCTTTGCGAAATCCCTCTAAAGGATTTCCAAATAGTCATATGGCCCCGGCATTCTTCATCACATCCGAACGTGATTCTGGCGGTTTACTCACATGCTACGACTATGCCTCTCCACCTTCCTCATCATCTGTTAGTTCTTCTCCTTCCCGTATACCTTGGTGTCGCTCGAGACCAGGTCGTCTTGCCCATGCACGCCCATCCGTGTATGGCATAATCCTAAACGGAAGGAAAAGCGTACATAACGGGCTGCGAGATCACTAATTAGGTCGGGGAACATCGGTCAAAGGCGTGACACACTATCCATCCGGTCCTACATTGAAGAAAAGAGCGAGATTCTTGAGCGCTCTGTCGACGGGTTAGTCGCAGAACCGAGGTGCATCAAGAGCGATCCACGTACCCCAAGTCGTAAGAGTTGATGAACGTCTCGAGAGCGATCAATACCGATGGGATACACGCCAGTGAAGACAAATTTGCGTACCTCTCCTCTATTCTTTGCAGTCTTGCGGTATACTGCGTGGTCTTGTGCCTCGACGGAGGTTTCGCCACGTGCAATTCCCCACAAGTGCCAAAGTAGCATGAGCAAGACAGCGATGCACATCACGACGGCGAGTATGTAGATGATTATGAAGACGATCTGGGGCATGGTATGAACCCATGGCTGCACGTCGATCGACATTAGCGACAGTCAGAGGAGACAACAAGGATGCGGCACTCACTCGGAACCTCAGTCCAAGCGCATCAAAGGCATCCTGATACCCGAGGACGGAGAAGAAAAAGCTTGCAATGACGAGGTATGCCCTGCAAACAGTTCACTATATGGCCGTATCGATGATCGAACGAGACCATACATAAAAAGAATGAAATGTCGTTCATTGTGAAGACCCACGCATTGGTTTATCCCTGATAGTACTGAGTATCCGATGATTGACTACACAATGAGAAACGCTCACACTGAACGGGCGAAAGTCAACACCACAATACAGAAGAGAAAATATCAAAGACCAACAGGACAGTGGTGGTCGTATTTAAGGACACACTGGTTACAAATGCGGCAATGATGTGCCCTCTCGGTACGACGTCCTTGAGCACGCTACATCCAAAGGGAAACGACACGACTCACCTCTGGCCGCATAAGGGCACATCGTTTGCACCGGGAGATGCTTGCGTCTACGACTTTTGTCGTCGATAGTTGTTTCGATATGCATGGAGAAGCCCAGATGAAGCTGGTTCCAGGATGTCGTGGAGGGTCGTTGATGAATCCAGGAGGTATCGTACAGGCGTAGAAGTAGTGCGCGAAGAGGTTGGTGGCGATGAGCAAGCAGAACGGAGTCGACAACCAAGGCAGTGACAGGCTGGGTTGCACGACGGTGACTAGACGAAAAACGCTAAGCACGCGAGGGGTTTCGAGAGAGAGCACCTACAGAAACTGAGGGTTCCTAGAGATATGAGGGTGACGGCGAGCCCCACAAAAAAGGGCCCTGCTGCGCCAGTGATTCGGTCCCCTACGCGTTCCACCCATCTGAAGCATCGAAATACGTGACGGGCACAAAACATGGTCGTTCAAGTTGGTGTCTTGAAAAGACGACTCCGACTCCGAGTCACGGTGGTACTCACGTGAACCTCAGGTAGGCCTATTACCAACGTCGTTCACCGTAAAGCAGCTCCAGGACTCATTCCAAAGAAAGCAGTCATAGTAGTAATAGCTAGTAAGAAACTACACAACCAAAGCCGAAAAGAACATCAAGTCGCTAGTGAGAGCGAGAAAGCGACACTGCCAGCAAGACGACAACGATGGCGAACCTTTGCCTAGAATTCTTTCTTTCTTCGTTTCGAGGCGCGTCACCCCATCTCTTGGCGAACCAATCAAACCTCCATCCCAGATATCGTACCTCCCCACGCTCCAAAAGGCCAACCACCCGTCCCCACTCGGTGGTCATCCTAACGACCGTGCTTTCCGCGGCAGCGATGACCCACTTGGGACCAGCAAGCGTCGAATCGATGGCTGCCGCCCGGTGGGCATCCCGCCAGAGGTGGCGGTACGTGTCGTGGATGATGTTACCAGCAATGGTCACGGCCGCGAGGTGGAGCGCAAGAACGGACAGAAACGCGATGCCTGTCAAAAGGAACAGCAGCCCCCCAGCGCACACCAGCACGCAGCTGATCAACAGCAGTTCACCACTGTTCGGTGCGTGGTCGACGTAGGTCAGATCAGGATACAATTTGATGAGCCCCCCGTCGCCTTTAGACCACATATAAAAGCGATGGTACGATCGCTTGCCTCCGTTCCACCAGGGATGGGTGACGATGACGCCCGGAGCTGGAAGAAATCCCTTCTGGTGCTCAGCAAACCACAGATCTCTTTTCTGTCGGCAAAAGTCGATGTCCTCCCCTCCCCCTGTCTTCGGAAATTGCAGGCTAAATTCCACACCATCGTTGTTGCGACGCGCGATAAGATTTGCAGTCACACCCCATGGCATGTCTCTCTCGCCGGGCATCTTTTTTGCAATGTCCCAGAAGTACGTGACGCCTGACAAATGCACGGCGGTCGTAAAAATGGACCCAGCTGGAGGGAACTGGGTATTTCCAATGAAACCGACTGCATCTGGGTTTGCACGGATGGCCTTCTCAGCCTCGATGAGTACGTCTTGTCTTGGGGTGACGTCATCATCTAGGAAAATAATCCACTCTGCAGCAGATTCCTTCATGCCTCGATTCCGTGCAGCTGACGCACCCAGGTTCTTGTCATGGGTGCGAATGCGAACATCCGGTCGGAAAGTAAACTTGGCCTCTAGTTCAGCGCGAGCGGGTGATTTCGGATCGTCGATGATGACGATGAACATCGTGGTGCACGTCGACGATGGCTTTAGATTCAGAATGGGCTCAAGGAATCGTAGTTGGACCCGGAAGCTTGGTATCACGACGTCCAGTGTTAGCTTACGAGGGACTACTGGACAATGCCTCAGCAGCCACTCTTCAGCGATAGTTGTCGCTTTGTCCAAGGTGCCAAACGTCCAACCGATCGCGTGTTGTTGGAGGTACCGCGCGGGTTGGCCTCCTCCGATCGCGTTCGAAATCCTCGCGGCAAACATCCTGGAGCAGTCCAGGCGACGATAGAGCTGGTACAGGAAGGGGTCACCATCTTGATTGACGAAGACCTCGGGGATGACTTCTCCATCGAAGATGTCGAGATGGGTGCGGTGGATAATAGGAAAGGTCGGCATGCCAGGGAAACTCACATCCGTGAATGCGACACATCCGAACCCGTGGGGGACGCCGGTACGACATGTTATCTGGGAAAATTCTGCATGGGCATCCCTAATCCAGCCTTCGTCCTTGAGGACAACATCGTCTCCCATCAGGATGAAATAATCGCATCGATCCTTCCAAGCTTCTCTGGCAATCTGTCGCCAGATCGCGCAAACATGTCCCGGGGGGTTGTTACAGACCTGGATCTTTACGTCACAGATATTTTGCGACACCAGAACAGCCTCAGCGATGTTCATGCCGGTTTTGTCTTCGCGTCTCAGCAACAGCGGATCATCGTGGTCGATTGCAAGGTAGACTTTGACCACGAACCGTTGCTCTCCAACCTGTTGGGTGTCCCGCCACGTTGTGCGGGCGAGCGACTCTGCAAAAGTCTTCAGGAGAGCCAGGCATTTGCTGCGAGGATTCAAGCCGCGGGAGGTGATGGGGAGAAGAATAGCGACCTTGATGTCCTTCTCTGCAAGGTCGACGACTTTACTGTGGCGCATCATCTGCAGCGTTGACTTGCGTTGTCCCTCGTCCATCCCTTCGACGACTTTCTCTATCTCACCCTGGATCCACCTTCCAGTCTCCATCATTCCATCTTCGAGGGACACCTTTGGTGTCCAACCAGAGAGGATCTTCTCGGCGAGATGGTTGTTGGAATTTCTTGCGCGAACACCGACCGTTTTCACGTCATGGTCGACCCGATAAACGATGTCTAATCCTGGTTGCAACCCTGCCCACTTGACAGCTATATCCGCGAGGTTGTCGATTGTGACTGCACGATCGGACCCAATGTTGAGAGGTCTATTGTAACCAGAAGCCAGGAGCGCCAAGATGGCGTCGACACAGTCGCCGATGAATAGGAAACTGCGCCGCTGCCTTCCGTCGCCCCAAATTTCAAACTCCTGCATCCCCTGCTCCGCCAGGCGGATCGCCAATGCCTTGCGCAGCAACGCTGCAGGAGCTTTCTCACGTCCATTGTTCCAGGCACCGCGCGGACCGAAGACGTTGTGGAACCGCGCGATCTGGACGTGAATGTTGCGCGCGCTACTCTGAACGAGGAGCTCGGAGACGAGCTTCTCGAGGCCGTAGCGGCCTTGCGGTTCTGGTATTCCCCCTCCCCAGACATCCTCTTCCTTGAGTGACACGTCGACGTCGAGATTGCCTTGCATGTGCGCAGGGTATACGCACGCCGAGGAGGCATAGAAGAAGACGCGCACACCGGCGCGAATGGAGGCGACCAAGACGTTGGTCGTGATCCGTGAATTGGTTTCGTAGATGACGACGTCGTTCCCTTCGTGGATGGTCCCCATCCCACCCATGGTCGCGGCAAAATGGAGGACGGTATCGACGCCCTTGGCGGCGCGGTTGCAAAAGTGCTCATCGCGCAGATCTCCGATGAGCATATCTGAACATATGGGTTCTTCGAACGCCGAGGACGGGGCGATATCTGCGACGCGAACAAAGGCGCCTCGATCAAGGAGAGCTTTGGCGACGTGCGACCCCTTGGAAGAAAAAGGCTCAGTTCGTGATACCAAGTTTATCGGTCAGTGTCCTAGCTTACGATGAATCCATTCCCGCCTGTCACCAAGAACTTACGACTACAGTCGATGGCAACTGAGCAATTTAGGGGTTTTTCTGCCTCGGCCATTCCCGCTGTGCATTCAATGTTCAATTGTTTGACAAACCCTTCCAGGAAACATGGGATGTCTTACGTTGGATGTATTCACTAGCTTAGATGAGCTGGGTATATGAGGGGAATAGACGTCAGTGCGTCACAGAATGGTGAGCGGCGTTCAAGAACAATCCTCACCAAAGGCGAGTAAACGAGCGCCAAACGGAAGAAGGCAAGAGATGCGTCTTTAATTCGTTCGCGAGTCCGTCGGATCAGCGCCCATGAAGAAGACGGAGTCCATCGGACGAAGGTCAGGTGTCTTTCGTTCGATGATCCCCGTCTTGGTCTGGACGTGCTTGTCTCCATCTGAGCATAGACGATCGTCTAGAAATAGTCGATAGACCCGCCCATGCCCACTCGGAGAATATGCACTCTAAGTCCAAAAGTATACCTGATTTCCCCTTTCATGGGCGACGCTGGAGTAGGAGAGTCTCACGTATACAGAAGAGACCCCCTCTGTGCCATTCTTCCTCAGTAACCCACCTCACGACCTTTCGTAACGAGGTGAGTCTCTACACGCTGGTCGCACTCAACCGCGGTGGTGACGATTGTCTACAGCAACGATGAGCACGGACACAAATGGGTCCACCGACTCCTATGAATTCACCTCGACACAAGACTGGTTTTCTGTCCATAAACCTGCATGGCGGGATCTTTTCCCACTCGTTATTTCCAAAGCGCCTCGCGCGCTCGAGGTCGGGTCCTGGGAGGGTCGCTCGGCAGTGTTTCTGCTTAACACCCTCTGCGCTGCAGGCGGAGAACTCGTCTGTATCGACCACTTTGATCTCATGGGGACAGCAGGACGAGAACGATATCGCAAACTCACTCACAATCTCGCGCTCACGGGCCGTCCTGCTCGTGTCCTACCCCAATTCAGCGTCCCAGCCCTGTGCACTTTGTTGCGGGAGGAGATGGACAAGGTGCACGAGGCTGGGTTCGACTGGATCTACATCGACGGATCACATCGCTCGGACGATACGCTCCTCGATGCAGAGTTGGCGTGGCGGCTCGCGCGGCCTGGCTGCATCTTCATTTTTGACGATTATAACTGGCCCGAACAGCCTTTTGACAGCCCACACCATCCACGTCGCGGCATCGACGCCTTCCTCACAGTCCATAGAGGGGAGTACGAGTGCCTGTCGACGAACCCTGAGCAGTACCAGATGGTGCTGCAGAAAAAGATCCCCATGCGCATCGGTTTCCTTCTCGAACCTGGTAGGGACGGACAGCTATATGATGCTCTCGAGTACGGAATGAACGTCGCTCTCACCGTCGATTCTGCGTATGCCATGGCTGCGGCAGTGTCTCTCCGCAGCATCGTAGAGCACGCCCAGGGCCGCATCACACTCTATATCGTCGACTGCGGTCTTCACGCCGAAGACAAGAGCAAGCTCGAAGTATCCCTTCCTGTGCGCTCGGACGTCACGCTTGTCTTCGTCCCATTGCCTCCAAACTCGTTGACGCCCGACGTGGGTCCCGTCTGGGCCAAAATAGACATGATGAGATGCTTGCCTGTCCAGCGTGTCCTCTATCTGGACGCAGACGTCTTGGTACGCAAGGACCTGAGGGAACTATGGAACACCGATCTTGCCGGTCACTCGCTCGCCGCAGCACCCGACGTAGGATTCCCGATGGGTCACTCGGGCGTCCCGCGAAGCAACTATTTCAACGCCGGCGTTCTCCTCATCGATCTCGCCCGCACGCGCGCGGCACTCCCAAAACTCGAGGCGCGCTGTCGCGAGATGGCGCACGCCCGATTTCGCGAACAGGACGCGCTCAACGCGCACTTCGAGACCGACTGGGTCGCGCTGGGCCTCGGGTGGAACGCACAGGGACTCGGGACGTACGCCGAGTGCGCGTCCGCGGACAGAGAAGCACTTTGCTTGACGGACATGGCGGACCCCGCGATCGTTCATTTCACGGGACCGGTTCATCCGGAGGTGGAGGTCGTGTTGAATCCCTACGTGCAACCTTACACGGCCAAGCCTTGGGGATACGCCGGCGCGCCAGGCCATCCGTACGAAACGGAGTGGTGGGTCGTGTTGGAAAAGACCGCTTGGAAAGGTTGGAGAGAAACGCCGAGCTACAAGGAGACGTGCGAGACGGCCAGAACGGAGGCGTTGAAGAAAGCCAGGGAAGAATTCTATAGGCGATTGACGGGGCCATCGATGTCCCACCAGCTCGCGCGAGCTGGATGACCATACACGCAATGATATCATAACCATTCAACTTGAAGATGGATCTGTCAGTACCGAACCAATCCTCGTTTTGACGTATATAGTTAGGCTTTCGCTGAAGTTGGTAGGGAAGTTGTGACTTACTCAGGTCTCCTTGGTTCCTGGACGCGCTTAAGAAGCATGTTTTCCCACTGCACAGGGCTTCATCGACTGCCACTGCCCCGCACGTAGTTCATTGTGCCCATAGTACGTCGTGGTTGTGGTATGATAGCACAAACGTTCGAACGTACATTGAACGGAACGCCGTCTGAGGCACAAGGGTTCAATATGTCTACATTGACTCGACATTGTCCCCATGGTCGTCCGATGAAATTGCCAACAGGATGATCTGAGATGAAGGCCCGGTATTACTACGAGCCCGGGCCGCAAGACCGGATCCAGCGGCCTTGGGAACGGCCTTGCGTGGCACGCTAGTAAACTAGCAAAGGTCTCGAGTCTAGTTGTAGTACCTGGGCCTGACAGATGATGGCCGTTGAGATCTAAGAGTTTGGGCACAAGTCGATTTGCAGATATAAGCGTGACATCTTGCTGAGACTTCCGAGACTGAGTTCAAAATGCTTTTGACATGACATGGATTACAGTGGTCCGACCGAGCACAACAACCATAGCATTGCGATCCGAGACAAAGCAACAGAAATAAAATGAATAAGATAAGTCGATAGTCAGAAATACATCGTGGCTGCAGCACACTAAATGATCGCCGGAGTCGAGGCAGTGGTGTCAGGTCACAGAGATACAGAAAAACCATGAAAGATGTCATCGATCCCTTCGCCGTGGCGTTCCGGGTACTTTGCGTGGTGTTGCTCCAACGCCTGGCCCCAGTTCCGTTATTCGCCGTTCCCCAACACCACCGGAGCCTACCACCTGCACGCGCTGCACTTCTCTTACTGCTTTTCGAGCAGCGTCCCCAATTTTCCCTGGAGGGCGTTCTTTGTCTATCCGCGACAGCGCACGAAGGATGTCTCTCGGACTTTCTCCAGGTGGATGGGTGAGCTCTCGTCGTGTAGGTGGAAGATGCGAGGCTAGTGTCGATGAGGAACTCGAGGGTGGGGGAAGGGAGTGTGACCGTGCTGACAACGCAAGCGAAAGAAGGGAGAAGCGATAATCAAGTTCCGCTTCAGCCATGTCAGTTGCTTGCACCGCCGAGTTGACGTACGAGTAGAGATTGTCCGCTTTAAACGGAAGATCCACTATTGCCTGATCAAAGGGTCCCAGAAACTCAGCCCCGGGGTGTGGCTCGGATGATTGGACGTGCTTGATCAGTTCAAAGTCGATATTTTCTTTAAATCCGTCAGAAAGATCTTCTTCACGAGGAACAAGCCACGACCAGTCATCTTGCGGCTCTTGTGAAGTGGCTCGCTGCTTGCCTTTCGCTTTAGCAGACGGAGGCGGTCTTAGAACCTGACGGCGTTTCTCGATATCAGCCTTGGAGCTGGCTTCGTACTGGTGATAAAATTGATCGGCCCGTGACCAAGCATCCGACTCGCTTTGTGCTCTGGAACATTTGACATGCATTAAAACTGGGGAGGTACTGTATGAAACGGGCCATTTACCGATTTATGTGTTGTTGGAATGTAACCTCTCGCGCACGATTCTTGACGTTCTGCTCATTGGGCTTCAAAGCACCCTCTTTGGCAGTTCTCCCATCCTCTCCCCGACTATATACAGATATGTCGATTTTCTTCTCAGCCAATATTCGGATGAAATCCTCTTGCACAGTCTTCAGTATTTGTTTCTTGTGGTCGTCGAGGGGCGGCGGGTCTTTCCCACGACTCGATGACGACTTCAATGGTGGTTTCAGGGGTTTCGCGGAAGAAGAGGTATCTAACAATCGGGAGACAGCGCGGGCGGCTGACCATACAAGGAGTTGGCGTGCGCGCTGTGGTTCGGGGAGGTCGCAGTCAATATGTTTGTAGAAACTCGAATCATTAACAGAGGCGTGGGGTTGGGCTGAGCAGAACAAAAATTAGGGCCAATTAGAGAGGGAAAATAAATACGAGACGAACAGAACGTATTGGAGAGAGACGCACAGATAACGCCAGTGTTCTCAAAGCTGGTACTTATTCGTTTACCACGCATGCTCATCGAAGTACGTCTGGAGGGTGTCTGCGTTTGTGGTGTGCGGGGAACGGAAGGACCATCACGCATCAGCTTATTGCGCTGGATCTGTGGGGTCTCGTTGTCGGGGAGTGGGTGTATGGCATCTGTTGGGTGTCGCTTAGACGGGGTGGTCGTCGAGGAAGGGAGTTGGAAAGATGGATAGGCTGCCTCCCTTGCACGAGATCGACTGCGTAGACGATCTGTTTCAGACTCCATCTGACGGATATCTTCGTCCAACTCTGGTTCCTCACGTGTTGTGGCAAGCACATCGCGCGACTTGGCACTCGTTGGACCACGAGAAGAATCAGCTTTGAACTTCTTCGACGGTGGTTTTGATGGTCCAGCAGCGACGGAATTAGAGGTGGAAGGCAAGGGTTGTGAATTGGATGAAGGGGGTCGGGGAGGGGGTTGGGAAGTTGTCGTGGGTGGGGGTTGTGATGAGGGAGGATTGAGAGGCGACACAGCGCGTTGTATGGGCGCACGAACGATGATAAGGCCTCCAGGTTGCTCTTCCCCGATGTCTGGATGCGAGGTGTCAGTACTTTACGCGATGACTGATGAAATCTACTGACGTTTCCGTTTGGGCGCGCCGGAGTTTCCCTGCAGCGTCGTCGATGGTGAGCATATCGCGAAGGCGAGCATCAAGCATACCTCTTTCTTCATTCTCTTCGTCGCTGCCGCCAACAAAGGATTTGCATCGTCTGGGAGTTTCCGTTTCACGGTCGGTTTGGGGTCAACCGGTGCCATTGGGTCCTCTACTCCTCCGGCCGTGTGGGTTCGTGTCCCATTCATCGGATATGCTCATCAACCGCGTGGTCCGTGCGCGAATCAAACTGAATATTCGGGCACGTCGTCGGATCCGGCGTCGGCGTCGGCGGCGACAGTGAGCGGCAGAGTTGAATGAGGGTAAGCGGAGTTTGAATATTCAAATCCCACTCCTACTCTTCGATCAACGAAAACGCGTCGCGTTAATTAGTAGTGTCACGTTGTGTCATGTCACGTCCACCGTCACTAGTTCTTTGGCGGCCGGGCACCAAAGATGCTCGTCCCGACCCGCACGATGTCGCTTCCGGCCTTCAGTGCAGCCTCGAAGTCGCTCGACATGCCCATGCTCATCAGAAGCCTCCCATCCACACCCCATTTACCACTAGAAGTGCCAGGATCCTCTCGTAGCACCTGCTCCACGAGATCTCGCGTGTGTTTGAGAGTCTCGAAGTCTTCGTTCGGCCGCACGTCAGAGGCAAGAGACTCTTTGACAGAACCTATGGTCATGAGTCCCTGGAGATACAACCTCGGGCAGCTCATGACCACGTGCTGCGCGAGTTGTACCAGCTCGGAGCCGGGAGCCAACTCCGCCAATGCAATGGCAGGCAGCCCAGACTTTGCCTCTTCTCCAGAGGTATTGACCTGCAGCAAGACATTAAGTGGCGTCGTCCTTTCATCGGGCAGTGATTTGTTCAAGGCACTAGCCGCCTTTGTAGAGGTTACTGTCTGCACGGCATAGACGTTTGGTATCACTAGTATCCAAGTGGGGTCGGGTACGGATACACGACGCAAGATCACACGTACTTGCCAGTGCCTTTGACTTGTTGGACTGCAACGTGCCAATGAAGTGCCATCGGATATCATCAGGGAGCTAATATAATTGGATCAGATCATTGCTGAGGCCAGCGAAGTCCGATCGCACCTGCTGGGCCTTCTCTTCTAATTCGTTTACATAATTCTCACCGAAATCACGCTGCCCGCATTCATAGCACGCGAGGACATCAGAGGCGGGTTTCAACTTGGACACTGCGACGAGTGTGGGATTCGAGGAAGGGAACGAAGCCTGGCGCACGCGATCCTGCACCTGTGAGAGAGATTCAGAAAGTTCCTTGGTGCGCTCGGGTGGAGCCTTGAAGACGGCTGTGGAAGTCATGCGTAGACGACCGGCTATCGACGACACCCTCCGAATGGCTGCACTCATGCAAAGTGCTGTGCCCACGTGACGCTGGAGCCTGCGGTTTCCCTCCTAATTCCCCCCAACACCTCCAGCATGCTGTCGCTCTCCGGTATCTCCGCGTGGATCGAGGTCGACGGAAAGGAACTCGACCAGTACAGCGTCGAGGAGGATCATGGTCGAAACCAAGTCACTTGTTGGATTGCCACCCAGGCCGGCAAGGTAGACTCTCATTGCGAGTAATCGAGCCCTGGGTCGCTCCTTATCCCCGAGAACTTTAGGCATTCTCCGTCGTGTTCAGGGATAACGCAGTATACAGCGAACACTTCCTGTCCTCTTCTCTTTCTCTGGATGGGACACCCGTCACAGGCAGAGTCATTCACCCGACGCAGCCCAGCATTGGGGCTGCTCCAACAGACCGCAAGGTAGTTCAGAGCGATCAAATGTTGTCTACAACGACTGCGCGTCCCTTCATGTTTTCAAAGCTGGAGCTCACTGGTATCCTGTCCATTTACCCACAACAAACTTAGCGCTGACGTGCCAACAGATGATGACGAGTTCCTGAACCAATCCTCGACACACTTGGGCGAAATACGCATCAGTGTCTACAGAGTTCAGTTGCTGGAATCACACTTACCCATATCTTCCTCAGGCGCGTCCGCCCATGGCAAGGTCCACGAACGCTCCAAGAAAGCCGTCACCCACTGTGTTTCGTTCGTCGATCACATTGTCCTGTCGACGTTGCGTACTCAGTACACTCCAGTTACGGTCAGGAAGTGAAGTCAGAAACTCGGTATAGCTGTCGTGTGAGGTATATCGACGGCACCATCCCACTTGCCACGTTCATCTTTAGATACAGGGATTCCGGTTTGTTCATCTATTCGGTGCATAGGAAACTGTGTCTGATGTCATTTGCAGAACTCTTGCAAGCCAATGGCATTATTCCCAAGCCTCCACCAGCGAAGAACGCGGCAGCCGCGTCCGAAGAAGTGCTTGACCTGACCATGGAGGACAATGTCGATGTCAAGCGGGAACCTGTTAATGATGGGCACACCACTCGAAAGGGACTGTTCGTCTCATCTAAGAGGTCTAATTCAGGCCAGGAGAGCCAAACACGACCTGCCAAGAAGATTAAGCGAGAGAAGAAAAATATCCCTGCTGGCGAGGTCATTGACCTGACTTGACGTAGAACGATTTTCACATCAGTTGTTCGTGCTTATCGCTTGCCGTCTCCCAGGTATTTATTTTGGCACTTAATAGGCAATACAGGCGTTTCTATCTATTGTGAAACATCATTCCAGAGGTCGCTGCCTTCTTTAGTTTCAAACTACTTACCAGTCTAGTCGTTCTATTGTACTTTCGCCTTTGTCGTGCCTCTAGCTCTGCGGCAAGAAAACGTAATCATTTATTATGAAAGTCATTTGGGAAGTCGTGACGAGGAACACGCCTCCGAGGTCTTGCACAACAAACATCGACGTCACAGCACTCATTTGCGCACTGAGACCTCAACGTTTCAACCATCTCCTAGTTTTGGTTTCTGGTACGTCAGCAGCGCCGTTTCCTCCCTTCAATCACGATGTTTGAGAGATAGGGGGAAGAGCGATGTAGTGCAGACTCGAGGTGAGGGACATCCACTGAGATCGTGCCACAGGGTCCGTGATGCGATCGGATTAAACCATGCTTACTTACAACGTGAATACACGCACCGGCCTCGGAACACTGGCTATCTTGCCACGGGTGACGATCAATCATGATTCATCGGGCAATTCTTTCGGTGCGGCAGTGCGATAAACTGCCAAAATGACCATGTAGAAGGTAATTTGCTTGATACGCTCATGCGTTACGACTCCACCTCTCTCTAGCAAACACATTGAGATCAGATGCGTTTGGAACACGGAGGAAGATTCGAATGACAGAATCCACTACGAATGGAAGTCCACCTTCCACTGGTGTATGACACGGTGTACTGAAGATCCACGCGAAATACCGAGAGATCCGACCTAACAATGACGGACGCGCAGCCCAGCAGGATTCCCCCGGTAGAGCGAATGGCTTCCATTTGCAACCCACACTACCACGTGCTCTAGATGAGCCTCCATGGCCACTGTTGCCGTCAATGTGATTCCGTTTCAAGTTGCGCGGAGCGGGTCTTCGGACGCCGGGTTTGCATGTATCCCAGGGCAGCTCCGAGTCAGGCATGATGAAGCATGACATACCGTATGTGCAACGCATCGATGAACGACCATCGTGATAGACGTCTGCCGTTTACGAATATGGGGACGAGGATGCATTGATCCTCGAGCTGTTAGTAGGTAGACGTCACCCCCATTCTCGGGATGATCGCCGGCTGCCGCCGGGTGTCGTGCCACAACGGATGACATGCACGTTCAACGTGGTTCATTTCTTCATCTTCTTTTCATCCACCTACAACCCCAGCGACGTTCGGGATCCGCACGGCATAAACCAAGGGAGAAAATGTGAGTCGAATCGGCGCTTTCGCGGCAAAGTTGACGTGGGCGCCCTCAGGGCCATCGGTTGCGCATGAATGCACGAGGATTCGGACAGGTCGACGTGCCCAACCTATGGCTGTCGGCCGGATGATGCAAACAACATCCGAAAGATATAGGAAGCTGATGATCGATTCACATTTGCAATTGAGGAGAGAAGGTGGCCATCTGGGTGGAAGTCGCGCTGCGATCTGCCTTCGCGATTCATGGCCAAACTTGGCTGTTCAACGATTGTACGACTCGTAAATGGTCAACTGGCGACGAAAAGAGGTAGCAGAGACGAGTTTCGCGGAAAGGTGTGCACTAAAACCCTCGGAAATCGCCTCCCACGCATTTGCAACTCATTTAGCAAGCGCATGCCTCGCCGGCGTCGGTGGCCAATTTTGCGTCAGACCGCAGATCACGAGTGCATTACAACCCCGCCTACCTCATACTTTCGTCAGGGCTATGACTATCGTTTTTCGCAGCCGTGACATACGAAAACTCGATCGTCCCAGGGACTACCCACTGCTGCATGATAGGCAGCCATATCTTCTAATCTTCTACCAACCCTTCGTGTCAACATGTGGTTGGGAGATTCAGATACGCCAGATGCTACCTAAACAGGTCGAATTCGAAACGTGACCATGGAGCAGCGTAGCGGTATAATATGCGCGAGTTCTGCTATTACTGTTGCAAAGTCCTCGACACATGAACCATGTCGTTACGCATAAACACGACTCTCCCGTCCGTCTCCAGTCGAATCAATCACTCCGCAACAGATGGCGACCATCATAATTCAGCTGGCAGGACACACTATTCACCTCCCACGTCTATTTTCCGGTGCAAGCAGACACCTCATGGCTGCCGCAAGGCTCGCACGTTTACCCCTCTCACAAACACCGAACTCCACCTACCTTCTCCGACGTGGCGCTCACTGGCCAATCAAAACACGGATGGTGAGTCGCCACAAGATCTCATTATTAATCCGGACAAGACTAAAAAGCCACATTCATTTCATGCCCGGAATCTACGTTTGTGTCTGTCAAATTCATGTCAGAACCACCTCGAGGTCGTAGCATCAGTCTGTTTTCTCCTCGCAGCGCAGTCGAAAGCAACCTGGATTGCCAGGTCGGCTCTATTCTACCCTATAATGCGGAAACCCCGCATCATCCCCGTGGCAATCTGTGTGGACGCAGACCACATAACGACACCTCTGACTCAGCATTCTTGTCAATGTCTGCCGCTTTTCCGACGTCATCTCACTCATACAACGCCCTCGATATGCTACTTAAAGCAGAAGCTACTCTAGACCCCATCGACCCCACCCAGGAACCCACAAGCGACATTCCAGGCGCAATGTCTACCCTTGACGTGCCAAACAGCTCCCTCAGCAGACGTTCCTCGCGCTCTTCGACCAGGAACCAGCGCCTCTGGTCGAGCGAATCGAAATGGGACAAAAGTCGCTTCGCTTGTGCGTCCCCTTGTCCATCGATCGCTTCCTCGACCAGTCTGTCGTCTAGCAGCACCAGCTCTGCATGCAACGTGACTTCGACATGTAGCGTCAGCTCCGCAGGTTGCAGCGCCTTCGGCTTGCTCTCTCCGTCCCCGACGGATCGCTCAAGACGCTCGCCCCCACCAGACTGCTGTCCTCCGATGGTCGTCCAGAGTACGACGTCAAGTCACACACTCTCAGTCACCCTTCCACGCGTTATCCAACCGGAGATGGTCACAGTGGCAGCGAAGAAGGGTGATAGGTTGGACGTCGTTGCAGACGCTTGGCATATGGAGCGTGATTGTGAGTCGAGAGTGTTGCATGTTTGATGTTCACGTTCGTTGACCCACGCACAGGTCACTACGAATGGCAAATACGTTTTGCGGCTGGCGATGTCGACATGGCGACAGTTCGTGCGCGGTTCGGGCAGGACGGGAAGCTTTCCATCGAAGTTCAAAGACGCGCCCCGGGGCAAAGCTGTACTCCCAAGCTTGGGATGGGATTCAGATACAGGTATTGTTAGTGGGTCCGACGCTACCACGGGCTCACCGCTAGCACTGGCGTGCCCGACTTCACTCCACCAGAGCGTTTGTCTCCTTACATTTTCATGTCTAGTGTTATAATGGTATTACTTAGTGCGTGTAATTGTACGCAGATTCAGAGTCGTATTCGAAAACGCCAATATACCTGGTTCCTCGCGGGCGACGTCTGACTACATATTTCAATTCTTCATGCCCGCTGTCCATACGTTCTGCGAATCTACGTATTCCCTCGCTGTCTTGCTTTCCAAGTTTGCATTGTATGTTCTGCTGACTTTGCTGTATCGTGTCGCAATCCATGGCCCTGCATCCTGGGCGGTAATATGATCCACATGCATCATGATCAGGCTCGGCGACACAGCGGGCAAAGGCGACCATCTTCCATGCGCTGTGTTCCTGAAGTGCATCAGGCGAAAAGGTCGCAGCGGCGTCATGATTGGAGCCTCGAAACGCCACAGTGCGGCCAGCTGACTTGGCTTTTGGGCGCTCCGAGGGCTTGAATTCTCTCTCGACGTCTGGCCACCTCTCGATGATGTCGTGCCAGCATCATGCTGACCTGGTCTGGTGCTGGCACCGGTCCCTGGCGAACCAGCTGCCACTCCGCAAAGAGTAATTCCGAGTCAATAACGACGAGCGTCAGTACGTACCGAATCGTGAAGCCAGGACAGACTCGGTGTGTGATGATCTTCGAGACTTCGACAGTGGGTCCTCGACACGGTGGCTGTCCAACTTGGCGGTTTGAACACTGGCAGTGTTTGAGGGATAGTCGTCACGGTCGGGGCCGGGTCGAGACTGTCGTCGTTGCTGGAGCGCAACGGGAAGTCGAAACCTCGTTGTCTTAGTAGGCAGATCAGCTGAAGTGTTGAGCGTCTAAAAAACTTCGTTTAGGAGGAGGCAGGGCCGAGGGCTCGGTTGTCGACGTGGGTTTTACTATCTCTTGCCAGAACTCGCGTCCGTCTAGTCCCTTGCTTGCCAGTCTCATCGTGTATTCGTATCCCGACACCCTCCCGCACCCAGGAGGGTCTACCGCAGGTGTCGCAACCCTGGTGGAGCCTGTTCGACAGGTCCTTGGCGCCGTCCTGGGTTGGTTTGTGGACTGTCATTCGAGTCCCTTTCTTACACTGCACTGACTCCACCAGAAGTTCTATGCGCCAGTAGCTGGCCGGTGTGTTCGGTGACCCACCCGCAGCGCCCAGCAACTTCTTTCATTGAGGTATTAAATATGCCAGAGTCGCCACTGTTCTAGCTAATAACCACTTCAGTGTACTGCAGCTCTATTAACGCACCCTGGACCGCTGGATCTTGCAATCCACGTCGAATCTCATAATCTCCCTTGATTGTTTTTCCAATCGCGTCCGAGATTCATCACGACGCTACTGGCCCGAACACTGCACATCAAAGTCTATTCGATTGACATGGGTCTGGACTAATTGCGATCGATTCATGCGGCTTACCTTTGAAGGCGACCGTGAATGCGGCCGAAAGGGCACGCCAGCATGGATTTCAAATATCCGTATCCCGCTCATGGCATACTGGAAGCCGCATTTTGCGATGGGTCGCGAATGCGTGAAAAGGGTATCTAGACCGTCGTGTATGATCGATCAATTCATGGACTCAGGCTGGCATGAACGATGGAGGGTGCGCAACGGTCGGTCAGACCATCAACTCACGATTTGCTTTAACACTCACTAGGGCCTGGCCCGATTCTGGGCCTAGGCGTCAATTCGCATCCCCCTTGACCCAAATTAGTATGGAGTCTGTCAAGTCTCGCTCATTCGCCGACTCAAGCTAACATGATCAGTGATTCGCTGCGACGGATGGCGAATCAACTATAGTGCGACACAGGCATGCAAATAACATCACCGCTAATCATACACGCATGAAACTGAAATCGAGATGCCTTCGACACGACATTACGCTGTCTCCTGTGGATGGATGACAAGCTTCTTTCCACTGATTTTCCCGGTCTTCAATCGCTCGAGACCACCTACGACTCCATTAAGTCCACCGGGCAAGACTTCGTACTCGTTTGGCTGAAACACATCCTGGTTTCAGTCACTCGATCGCTGGGTTGAATTTTCCATACCTTGATAGCACCGTCTTGCAGCCATCTCCCAAGGACGCTCCAACACTCAGCACCCATGGTCTTGTTGGTTTCCGCATGGGGATTGCCATAGGTTGCGAGGATGGTACGATCCTTCCCCTCTTCCTCCTTGACGAGAGGTTGAAGGGTCAAAACAAGTGTTCCGCCTTGCGCAACGGCGGATAAGGCTGCTTTCTGGGTCTCTGGCAAAGAAATGACATCATAAGCAATCTCGATTGGTTTCTGAGTGATTTTCTGCAGGGCTGCAGTGAATTGATCATGGGGGAGATGCCTATCGATGACGTGCGTGGCACCAAGCGCTTTCAGTTCGGTCTCGTGAGCTGGGTTCGCGGTCGTGATGATAGGAGAGTAGCCAGACAGCTTCGCGAGCTGGATAGCTGCGACAGTTGGGTGAGCGATCCAGTCTCATAGTCTGCCTGCTTACCATATGAACCAACGGAGGCAGAGCCACCAATGATCAAGATGGGCTTTCCAGCACACTTGCCTGGACCACCTTCCACCCAAGGTGCGGGAACCCCCGCGCCAAGTCTGGCGGAGTACAAGCCAATCGCGGCCGTGTCGAAACCAAGTGGAACAGTAGCCGCTTGATCAAAGCTCAGGTTGTGGGGAATCTGTAGAACGTTGACGCTGAAAGTCGGGTCTCTGCATGCCGACTGACCTTCGCAGTGAAATCGGCCACAGCGAGTGCGTGCTCTTGGAAGCTTGCCTCGTCGTTGGAGAATCCCGCGTGCGAGAGACTACGGGTGCGACGGTTGAAGATGCGTCAGAAGTAGAACGATGTGCCACGTACACTCTGTCACCCTTGGCGAAAGCGAGAACGCCCTCGCCGACGTCTTCAACGACGCCCGCCATGTCGCTGCCCAGGACGGCAGGGAACTTCTCGACAAAAGCCCCTGTCTGCTGAATCTTATAGTCCACAGGATTGAGGGCGGCAGTGTGGACTTTGACGAGCAGCTGCCCCTTTCCGGGCTTCGGGACGTCACGCTCCTGGACGACGAACCTTCCGTGCTTGCATTCCAAGAACAAGGCTTTCTGTTTCTGAGACGACATCATGACGGTAAGTGACTAGGTCAGATTGGATCAGGGGTATCCTTTTCGTCTATCGTTTGGGGTACTAGTACTACATCATAGATACGTTTATTATTTACCTAGTGGCCACCCCCCGAATTCCATTTCCGTCCTTTGATCAGGATCATGTCGCGCCAGGACGAAGGAGCGAAGAAACCGAGTTGCCATTCTGAGTCGCATGTATCGCATAGATGGTGTTCTCCTGAGGTCTTTGAGCAAAGGATGAGATGGTCGTGACATCATCGCGGCGTCGCTGAACCAGAAAGGGAAAAATAAGATTTCTATCCAAAAACAGTATGCCTAAGCGTCTTCTACCTTTCAGTTTCTTGTGGACGGGAAACTAGCTTTACTCCGTCGATCTGACCCCCGAAAAACTTTTCAAGTCCGGGCCCGATTCCTTTCAGTCCCCCCGAGATCACCTCGACCCGGTTAGGCTGACGAAAGAGCTATTGTCAGGGTCCACAAATTCCCAGCGGAGGTGAATGGCGCTTGCCTTTATGTCACCCTTCTCGAGCCATCGGAAGAGATGTAACCAGAGTTGTCTCCCCGTCTCCCAGTTCTCTTCTACGTGGGGGTTTCCGTTAGTGAGGACGAGTTCCCGGCGATCGTTCGGATGTCTATCGATCACCGAAGGAAGCGTGAGGACAAGCCGTCCCTGTGGCCCAAGCAATGCCCACGCCCCCTCTTGTGTCTCCCTGATGGAAATAGTATCGTAGATCACGTTTATCGGCGCGCAAGTGATCCGAGCCAGCGCTTGCTTCAATCCGGCAAACGAAAGATAACGATCAATCACATGGGTTGCGCCCAGTCCCTTAAGGTATTCGGTGTGCTTTAGTGCGGCCGTTGTGATAATTGGGGAGAAGCCGGACATCTTGGCCAACTGAATGACTGGGGAAAAGATGTCAGGAAGGCTGTCATCCGACAGTCGATAAAAGCTACGCCTACCGTAATTGCCAACAGATCCTGAACCGCCGAAGATCAATATGGGCATGTTCCTGTACTTGCCTACTCCGCCGTGCTTCCATGGAGGCATGAGGCCGATGCCATTAGTTCGCGCATAAAGCCCGATGGCCGCGGTTCCCAGTCCCAGCGGCAGTGTCGCTGCCTGCTCGTACGACAGGTTGTCTGGGATCTGCATACGCCGTCAGAACAGCCGCGCATAGTGCGGGTCTGCCTACCTTTGAAGCAAAGTCGACGACAGCAATGCAGTATTGTTGGAACGTCGACAAATCATTGTCGTCGTATGCACCATGGAAAAATCTGTTTGATGAAAAAGATGAGATCAGTCTTAGGTCCGCGTCGGATCATGACGATGGGTCTTACACATCATCCCCAGGATCAAACCTAGTCACCCCCTCCCCTACTCGCTCGACCACACCAGCGCCATCGCTGCCTAGGACAGCTGGGTACTTGGAGACATAGATGCCCCGTTTCTGTACCTTCGCGTCGCTAGGGTTGAGTGCTGTCGCTTTAACTCGGATGAGGATCTCTCCTGGTCCGGGTTCGTTGATTTCGCGAGTGCCGAGAGTAAAGGGTGCTTGTCTAGAAGGAAGAACGAGAGCAAGATGTTGAGCTGGCATTACAAGGATGGTATGGAGTCGATGTCCGAAGGTAATAGGATGCGGTTCAGTGAAGAGATAACGACGAGAGTGAGCTTTACTTATATGCTGAAAAATGCATTGCCTCGACGGGCAAAGCCACATGTGGTATTAAAGCCTCGTGTCATCCTTGCTGCGTAGGGACGTGAGGAAAAGTGGAACCACGCAGAGTACCCGGGAATCAGGTCTGGATCGTTCTGACACCGCGGCTCAGGGCAACAGCCTTCCCCTAAATGAAGGGTGGGTGATTGGAATGTTAGATGCAGCACAGCACGGTCCGTTTTGCGAACCCACTGATGGTACCAATTAGGGCCTAGGCTAGTAGTCAGAGCTTGGGGAGACGAAATACACTGATCTGTCAGTAAGGCCATCCAAACCAATAACCGACCCAAGCTGTCCTCAGTCAGTACCAACGGAAGGTGGCTGCAAGCGGATCGTGGCGTAATGTGAACGTGGTGTGCACGAGAACGAAAATGCTAGAAAATGTGTGGAGCGACCATGAAATAAGAGCATACCAAGGAATGGCACTGCCATTAACTCAAAAGACATTGACCAGCGTGCGACGGATGGCATACCAAACGAGGCAGACCGTGGAATGTCATCGGAGCCCGAACCATGAGCACCGAAAGACCGAATGTGATTGTGGCTTGTCCATGGACTTAGTCAGGACCAAGTCCACCTTGAGAGGCCGAGAACACTTTACCGGAAGAGGCGTGGACAACTTGGGACATGATCGTGCGAGAACGAATAATGGATAATGATGTATAAACGCACACGAGGCACGACGGGCTGACGCCAAAATATGACACTCCCAACACGACCCACAGCATGTCCCCAGAGATGGGTGAGTGATTCCTAGAAAACACGATAGAAAGAACACGCATATGGCAGAAGTTGGTACTTTTCTAAAAAGAATCTTTCTAGAAATGGCGGACATGAACCTCCTGCACGCCTTGGGCTGACAATTAGGCGATATTACAAGGAACGTTGAGCAACGCTGAGACTAATCCGTTGGCCGAAGAAATAATATGTAAGCATCTAAGTCATGCGATGAGCCTGACTGACCTAATGGTCCACTCGGCGCCACGTCAACGAAATCATTCACGTGCATTTGGCAAGTTTCTCCGAGGCCTTTCTGGGAAGGAACAAGCTTACTTGTCCCTTCTTCTCCACACCTGGGATACGGGACGGCCGGAACAAAGAACCACGCGAAAAGTGCAACCTTCGAAGAATTAATTTAAAACGCTTACATACGGAGCACGGCTCGCAAGTCCGAGTGATTCCGATCGCAGACAACGCATTAGACCAACAACAGTATCACCAACACACCCATGAGTAAACACTGCCCGGTCAGTGGTTTGGCAACCGCGACTCTTCTTGGATCCTCTGGGTATCTTGGAGCCAATAGCCGGAATGAGTCTCGGGAATTCGTGGAGCACGCTCCACTTACAAATAATCGTAATCCAGTGCGCTGAAGTCAGCAACAAGTTGATGCAGCACCTGACATCTTCGCGTGAAATTAAATGTGGAGTGCCATTGACCTAGGGGCGCATCATATCAGGCCATGCAGGAAGGTATTGGTGTTCCCAAACTCACTGGCGAACAGTGCCTTCCTCGGAGCAAAAATGAAATGAAAAGGCTTGAAGATGCACGCGACCCAAAACTATGATCAACAATATTCACAGGAACGAGCAGACCTCGCCTCGCCGTTCCCTGAAATCATCAGTTTTGATCCGTTTCGGCTCCAGAAACAGTGCTAGGGTGCAGATCCCACAGCATTTCAGTCCACCCTGAGTAGAGATATTATTATTGGATACACAACAAAGACAGAGGAACCAGGCACGCACCTCCAGAGTCCGTCACGTTCACTCAAGTTAGCTCGCCCACCCTGACACCACGTTCACTGGAGCTGTTCCCATAACTAGCACCGGTAGTGGTAATTGAGGGGGTCTCCAATGGCCTGAATAGGTGACAGTCCAACGCAAGAACATTGAAGCAAGAAAGCCCGAGGGGGTGTTCTGACCTTTTCTAGGTCGTGTAGATGTTCGAAGACAAAAAGTCTGGCGCGACTCGTGACCATGTGGTGGCGTGGCCACGACCGTGGTAGGGGAAGCAAACAAGTAGGGTGGCTGTATCTTTCGGCCCTCGGTTCCGGTCAACTTACTGACGGTTGTTGATGGAACGTCTGGCAGCGGGCCACTCGTGATCAAAACGAAACTCCATCAACACAGCCAGGTTGCCACTTTGATTCAGGGACAGTCACTATTTATACTAACTACAAAAATCAAAGATATATAGCGAACTGAGGTTCAGTATTTGCGCCCAAACCCGGTTTTCTCACGAATGGCTGAGTTGAAGGCGAGCGTGCCGAAACAACTTCCTCCAGAGTTTTACCAGTATTTCCTCTCCGATATCGCAAAGGAGAGGGAGCCAAGCCCAAGTGAGTCGTTCCTCGTCGCCGATCGATACTTGCAAGGCTGATGCATGGATGCGGCAGTCCGCGGACTCTATCCCCTGGAGAATAAACCCGGAGTGATTTCCTTGCTCGCGGGGAAGCCCAATGCTACCATGTTTCCGTTCGAGTCCTTGTCTTTCACAATCACTGATCCCTCCCACTCTTCCAAGTCAATCCCGGTTTCCATCACCGGTCTAGATCTCACCGCAGGACTCCAGTATGGGCCGACAGCAGGGCTACCGCGCCTCGTCGAGTGGTTTGTTGGCTTGCAGGAGCGCGCACACGCGAGAAGACCCTCTGAAGGATGGAGACTCACGATCGGTACTGGGTCTCAGGATTTGATCTGTAAAGTCGGTGCACCGTTCCACCCAGGCTATGCTTCCTAATGTCATTCAGGCAATCAACGCCATCATGAACCCTGGCGACCCCGTATTGATCGAGGCCCCCGTATATGGGTATGATTCGGTTGGCAGTGCCATGCTTCCCAGCCACTGATCGTCCAGTCCAGTGGTGTTCTTCCAATATTCCGTGCTCTTCATTGCGAGCTCGTTGGTCAGATGCCCACTCCATTTTTTAATATGCATCTTGACCGGTTTGCAGAGGTTGCTACGGATGAACATGGCGTCCGCTCAGGCGACCTTCGGACTGTCCTTGAAAACTGGCCTGTGGGGAAACAGAAGCCAAAAGCGTTTTACACTATTCCAGTACGCTGGCGAGTGTCCCGCTCGATCGTTTTTGATCCGAAAAACAAAATGTTAGTATGGCTGCAACCCCAGCGGTATGACCGCCACGATCGAGCGTCGGAGAGAAGTGCTTCAACTAGCCCAGAAGTTCAATTTCTTGATCCTCGAAGGTTCGTACCTAAACGTTCTCATAGGTTGGTGATCAGATAAGAGATGCCGAGACAGATGATCCATACTATTACCTCTACTTCGGCAAAGCTGTACGGCCGCCTTCTTACTTCAAACTGGAACTTGAGACGCCTGATTTGGGCCGCGTGATACGTTTTGATAGTTTTTCCAAGATTCTCTCGGCAGGGATGCGAATGGGTTTCGCATCGGGTCCGAAGCCAATCATTGATGCCATGGATCTTCACGTATGTTCTTGCTTACCTGCCTGCCTGCCATGCTGGCGGTGCACGTGATGCATCTGACATCTGAGTTGCAGACAAGCTCCGCTAATCTTCAGAGTTCTTCCCTCGTGCAGGCCATCACACTAGGACTTGTGGAGAATTGGGGATACGACGGCTTTTTTACCCACACCGAGGCTGTGTCGGAGTTCTACAGAGAAAAGAGGGATACGTTCGAAAAGGCACTGCAAACTCATCTTGGAGGCCTTGCAGAATGGAGCAGGCCTGAAGCTGGAATGTTCTTCTGGTGAGTCTTTCTTCAGTTCGGACATTCAATGTTGGCACTTCCTGGGCCGGGTACTCGGCCGCGTCCCGCTGATGAGCGCAAAGCATCTGTTTGCTGAGATCATGTATTGATGAAGGCACATTCACGCAGGTTCAAACTCCTCATTAGTCCGAACCCTAACGAGGAAGGCGACTCGAAGGCACTGATTGAGACGAAAGCATATGAAAACGGTGTGCTCGTTCTTCCCGGTACAGTCTTCCTGCCCAACGCGCGCAAAACACCATACGTTAGAGCGGCATTCTCTCTTTCCACAGCCGAACAAGTGAATGAAGCTCTCAGACGGCTTAGAGAGGTCTTGGTGAAGGAGCGGGCCGAGAAGTAGTCGCCGTGGTAATCACGGGCATCCATGGATCCTAGGGCTTAAGGGCGTTGCTCACCGCACAATGTAGGATACCCTATACTCGGTACGGTAATTGAATGACGGATGGCGTCTCCTGTTGTTTGCGGGGGGCGTTTGACGCGTCAGAATTGTGACATTAATCATTCAACAGTCCGCTGAAGGCTGGAAAGACACTGCCGTCAATTTTGCCAAGCAGTCGTGTCATCTCACCCCCCTCTTCACTGCTCAGATCGCCTAGTCACCACTCGCGGCCTTGGACTCACTGGAGTCTCAAACGTGACGTTCATCGAGGGCGGAAACTCGCCGCGAGTCGCGTATGGGATGACCGTCTAGAATTCGAAACACGCGTTCGTCGCTGCGATTCTTTCGCATTGGTCATCGTGCGATGTGCGTGGGGTGCGCATGTCGAATTACCCCCGGAGGGCGACTCCTCGCTAACCATCGTAATTCCCAACGACATCGTACAGAATAGCCGTGCCGTGTTGCCCCATCCATCTCCGTGTCATGTCGCATATCACATTCACTTGCTAGAACGTTCCAGCAAAGTGCTCGGGTATCAAGATGACAAGGATAGCTAGCGTCACCCTTGCCGACAAATAGGCGACCAGGTACTTGGGTCGTGAATGCAGGGCACCGGCTTGCACAGGACACATGCCCCCTCGCTTCGGCTCGTACTTAAAGTGCGATGAGACTCTGCTCATCTCGGCGAGACGCGATTGCGCGTATATTACGCCACATATTCACCTCGCCAATGATGCGGCAAGGCAGTGGCGGTGGAAGGGGAGTGGAAATTGTCGAGCTGCCTAACTTTACCGCCGTCTAAACTCACGACTCATGACTGAGCGCAGAGCTCCCACCTGCATTGCATCAACCGACAGTAACTGCTGGAAACCTACCGTTGAGTCGCCACACTATCGTTCCCCAAGTAAGACAGGCACAAATGCGTTCCGTGTTACTGGAACTCGTTCGCAGATTTATTGCTAAATGACGGTGAGCAGTGGAGGTTGGACTGCAGACAAAGGGGTGTCACTGCAAGATACCTCGAAACCCTAAGACAGGTGGCGCTCAGCCTACAATCGGGATCCAATCCTCGTGGGGGTCGTAAGTGAAGTCCAGAATCGGTAACTGATGGGGAGCTGGAGCTCATGAAACCCCTAGGAGTCTGATGTGTTGCAAAATAATTGGCAAGTCTGTACGCATTCGGTCAGGCACTAGACATGGACCTAAGAGAACAAATTATACTTACATGCATCGAGAACAGGCCCTTCGTTAGTTGGATAACAATCGTGTGGTAGGATGGCCGCCCTACTTCTAGCTTGACGATCGTCAACTGAGGAGGGCTGCATTGAAATGCTCGCTCCAGCTCGGGAGTATGACACCCTGCTGCGTGGTTCTGATAACGATGAGCCCGTATATGGTTCTAGACGTCCTATATCTTTCGCTTTCTCACAGCGACTACGAGCGCCCGCCGTCTTATTTCCAGTTGGTCTTGCTACCCGAAAGTGCTTCGCTTCTCGAAGATCATATCGGCGGAAATGCGTTTTGGATCGCGGCACCTAACGATACCTGCCCTTGATGGTTAGTGGGGATACGACGGCTTGGGCATTTGCAGTCCGACGTTTACAGGGTCAAATGAGATACTCAGATATCTTCGACAAGGCACTGCGAAAGCATCTGGGGACGTAACAAACCGGTGTCTGGCCCGTTCTTTTGTCATGTTCGCTTTTCTGATCTGGCTTTACGGAGTCCATCGTACAACACGTCGATGCTGGTTGAGCAAAGAGGTCAATGAAGGTGCGGTACGCCGGGGCCTCGTCCAGTCCAAATGAAGCGTACGTCCAGCTCACTTGTCACTTCGTTGTCGCCGTCGTGAGAAACAGGAGTAAGACGAGTCACGCGAACAAAGCACAGCGCATTCGAGATCAGTGCGATTCACTGTGGACGTGGGCAACGCGGTGTGAAGTGCGTCAATAAGAGGAGTCGGCACCGCTGTGACGAGTCACCTTTGTCAGCGTACGGAGCGAGTTACATTAAAAGGGGCCCTCGCTAAGCCTCAAGGGCAGGTGCCCGTATCCATCAGCTTCTGCCGTTACAACTCGTGACTGACCACGTTGATTAATGGTCATCGTCACGTCACTTTAAATTCATTCAGAACGCGTACGAGACTCTATTACCCTAACCTACCTCACAACGACGCCCACAATGGCTGCCGCTGATGTCTCCATCCTCACCAACGCGTGTTATCAGGTCAAATGCGACAAATGCGGCAAGATCACCTGGAAGGTGCGTACATGTTACGCTGGAGATCTTTTACAATGCGCGTCTTCCGTTAATGAAATTCGTCGTGATGTATGACACTGGCGGAAACGGAGCAGCGTGGATTTATCCTTTCCATCTGAGGAGATATGTCCATCTTATCTCTGGGCGCGCGGACGGTCGAAAACAGGGTTTCCGTGTGCTAACTAGTATTTGTTCGCACAGGGATGTGGTCGGCACGTCGAGTCGGTGAGTCGTCGGGTTGACTCGTCGTCGTGTCGATGCGGATCTGGGGACCCTCGCCTGTCCACTGGTGGATAAGTTATAGTTTGATGCGGTCCCTTTTCGAAGACGCCCCATCGCGGCCTCTCACTCCCATTGCATTCGCTTGGGAGTTGGACAGGTCCCCAAATCTATAAACACACGACGACGACCCGGGACACCTTTACTCACGAGCGAATCTAGGTGATGAAGGACGTGAAAGAGGAGGACAAGTGCGTGTGTAACCGCGAGGAATTGTAGTAGGGTAATAGGAAGGAGCTCCAGTATGTAAGATTCAGAAAGATCCACGGCTTTCATAATAGGCAGTGTCCGGAGTCCCATCTTTGTCCATAGCAGCCTCCTCCTTTCACTCGGTCGTCTTTCCATCTGCTACCATCACCTCCACCGTCCCTCGACCGTCCTTGCCTCCTTGTCATCGGGCTACTCCCACCTCTCAGCTCTTCATGCCGTTCACATAGCGATGGCAACCAGCCCAGATCCCTTCGACACTGTCCTCGTTGGTCAACCAGCTCAACCATTTGATCCTCCTGGCTCCGTCCGCATGACCCAGGAATTACACTTCCGTTACAGCGATGACAGGCGCCCGAGAGTCAACCAGTATCTGCGCAGCCACCGCGTTGGAAAGGGCCAACACGGCGAAGTGTGGGTGTGCTGGGACCTCTCCAACAATCGGCGCGAGGTGGTCAGTCCTTCTTATCCATCCTTTGCTGTGCACGCCCCCATTGTTGCTTCCAAACATCTATCAGGCAATAAAGGCCGTCAAACGTAATAATCCACGCGCGGAGAAGATGAATCTTCTTCGTCGGAGGAACCTCCCCACCTCTCCCCATACGCCTCTGACCGACAAACTGGGCAGCTTGGAACAAAAGATACGCAAGGAAATTGCTATTATGAAAAAATGTCGCCACGGTCATATCGTCCGTCTCCTCGAAGTAATCGATGACAAGCTGAATGATAGAATCTACATGGGTAAGCTCCCCTCGCTTCTCCCTGCGATGTCGGCAGACTTTCCTTTCTATCTGCTTCCTGACTCCGCACCATGGGCGAGTATCTCAACCGAGGAATTATGACCCCGTGGCTGCAGCTCGGGACACGGTATGATAGGATGGCCTGTCCTTCTCTAGATTTCGTGTGCTCATAGCCATTTTTCGCAGTCATGGAATATCTCGGCGGAGGAGAAATCAAATGGCGCAACGAACATCATCAGCCAATTTTGCAGGTCGACCAATGTCGACGGATTTGTCGTGACGTGATTCTTGGTCTGGAGTATCGTGCGTAGTTTCATTCCGTGTCCATCCGCCACTAACTATATTCGGCCCTTCTACTTCTCAGTACATTATCAGGGGATCATACACCGCGACATAAAACCGGCGAACCTATTGTGGACAGCAGACCGCAAAATGGTTAAAATAACAGATTTCGGGGTTTCCCATTTTTCCTATGCTCAGCGCTTGGCTGCAGCCGGACGTGGTCAAGTGGCACTCGACGACCCAAATGACCCGATCCTTTTAGACGACTCAGATCTGTCAAAACGTGCGGGTACCCCACCCTTTCTTGCCCCTGAGGTGATCGCAGAGTACACGAGTGCTGATCCGTCCCCAATTATTTCGGCATCTGCTACAACCACCACTCTCCATTCCAATAAGTCCGCCACGCATATCAATTCGTCGTCCACTGTCAAGGGTTCACTCGCAATTCCACATCGCCAATCCATTACGAAAGCCATCGACGTTTGGGCCCTTGGTGTCACTTTGTACTGCCTCTTGTTCGGACATATTCCGTTCCGGGCCCCCGATTCCAGCGAATACGTCTTGTACAATGTCATCTGCAACAGCGATTGGGAGCCGGACGACTATATGGGAAGCGACCGTAAGGCTACGGGAGGTAGACGCCCGCCCAAGGCACATCCGAGTTATGTTGTCATGCATCTTCTCGACAGGTTTCTTCAGAAGGACGTCAGGAAGCGTATCACGCTTGACGATGCAAAAGTAAAAAGCTTACGTTCTGCAGGACAAGTTGTGCTGATTTTTTCTCCTAGCGTTATCTTTGGTTTTTGAGCGACATCCCAAATTCAGAGGAGTGGCTTAGCCAGACGTCACCGAGCAAGAATGACATGGTCATGGTCACCGAGAACGAGACTCGGACGGCGATGACAGCAGCGAGGTTCACATGGGGCTGGCATAAGCGACTCACTAGCCGTATTTCCTCCCTCTTCCGTACTGTCCGTACACCTCGACCTCCCCGCCTCAACCGCCGAAATAACGACGACGACAAAAACACCGGTGTCCATACACATCCTGGCACCGTTACTGTAGGACGACGTCACAAAAACGCACGTCTGCCGCGCTCTGAGACTCAAAAGGCTAAGCAAAGAGCTGCTCGTTCAGTTGTTTCGCGGAACGACACGACAGCGAACATGGATCGAAGAAGGGAAAAATCCATTGAAAGATGGGCACGCTCGGCGGCCAATGCTTCTTCTCAAGATTCGTCCTCGAACTCTGCCAGTCGACGTGGTTCCGAGACTCTTAATCCTTCTGGGGAACTGCCTCCTCATCTTGTTGCAAGTTCCTCGCGTTCCACGGGGTCTCAAACTCGGGATGGTTCTAGCACCCCGTTGCAAGATGACGGACGTTCGCGACAGCGCTTTTCCATAACTTCAATGTGGCGCCCCCAGTCGTCTCAGAAAACACCATCCCAAGCCTCTTCGCCACAAGATTCGTCGTCAGGAGTTTCAATATTCCAGGATGACGCTCTGAAACCTGGGCCATTCATCGATTTCATGGCTAGGAGGAGTGATGAAGTACTGCGACACCACGGCAAGGAATCCTCGCACTGCATGCATCACGATCCTAGCGTTCTTACTGCTGCACGACGCGCATCAAGTTGGGGCGAGCCGATCAACTATGTGGAAGACGTGACGAGCCTAAACTCTGGCGAACAAGACGGCATTGATGATGATGCCATGTTCTTGGGCGCCGGGGGCGTACAGCCCACCACTCTCGTGTCAAACTTACCCCTTGGTCTCAATCAAGTAACGGAGGCAATCAATCACGCCTCCACCGCCTTGCGACATCCACAGCCGGAACGACCACATCTTGCGCCGTCTGTACATATTTGCTGCGATGTGCCCGTTCATGATTCTGCGCCTACTCGTCATCATCGCTCGGCGACCACCAGCCCAAGTCCCCTCCATCACGTTGCGTATGAGTCGGACCTTAATCATACCAGCGATGAAGAATACGAGGATCTTGATTCAGATTCAAGTTTTTTCCGTGACACGCGCGGCCGGGAACATGGACGCGAAGTATTTCGCGCCAATGCCAGCCAGATGTATGACGAAGATGAGGGGGACAGTGACGAGGAAACAGTTCCGATAGAGTTCAAGCGACGTCGACCGTCGGTGTCAGTTACTGGGGCGTCTCCTTCGCCGCCGACGCCATTATTGAATCTCTCCGCAAACGGAAGGAACAGGCAAGGAAACCGATTCGAGGTTGCACCGCTGTAACGGACATTGATCGCCGTCCTGCACTCAAATTACAGTTTCGCAATATTCAATTCCGAATACAGGGTTCTTTTTTTTTTTTCCTTGCGGCCTTCCGCTCACCATTGTGCACACTTATCATTGTTTAAAATAGACGCGCGACAATACAACGTCGCTTTATTCACACCAACCATCTATTTCATTCGCCTTGCATGTTTTCGTCTTCCGTGCTAGCCGTTCGTGCCTCACTTCTTTTTGCGACTCGACGGTTGATCAATCGTTCTGATATCATGTTTACTTCTGACATTGCTGTACTTTGCTGCATCCTTTTTTCTGTCCCATCCTTTGCCCTTTTCTCTGTCGATTGTCTTTTCCATTGTTTGTCTGATACACGATCACTCGCTATTTTTTTTCTAAACCAGGGACCGGACGATATGGTTAGAATGAGGTTCTTTAGATGATGTGTTCCGTCGACGTCAGGTCAGCCGGTGCACGTAGATAGGTATGCGATTGTGCTTTAGTTGTACGATTACAGACTTGGTGTGGTCTACGCGGGCGGTGTCGCCGTACATGGTAAAAACATCAAGAAAGATGGACTGAGTGATGTGATTAGATAGAGTGAGAACTTGGAAAGAGTGGTAGACGATATAAGTTTGTGCGGCCATCAGAAATCCACAATAAAAAGGCGAAAACGAAACAGTATAGGGCCAAGCAAGAAGTGGACCCAAGTAAATACGCGGAGGGGGAACGAGCGAGCGGATAGATAGCGTGATAAACAATCGACCCATATGAACACGAAGAACGAAAAAAGGGGGGAGGCACGAAAAAAGGGGCCCTGTCATCGCTGAAACGACGGCGACAAGGGGAGCTTGTCAAGGTCAGTTTCAAGTCCAGTCGTGATCGTGTCCAGAGCGTTGACGTGTTACGTCGGCCACCCACCTGCGATCCGCGCGGCTCCATACCCGACTCTACCCATGATGTTCCACAACGCAGAGGTGCCATCGTATCCAAACCCCTCTCCGGGGGCCTGCATCGTGTTGAAACTCGACCATGCGGCCCGATCATAATACGTCGCACCGCCGACGGGCGTGTACTGTGCAGCGATATAAGGCCCCATGACGAGGTACATGCACGCAGACGCGCCAATGCAGAACAAGAGTTGTTTTGCATGGCCGAGACCAAACGAACTGCCGCTGCCGTTGTTTCCTGTCCCGTCCTTATCGCCACCATAGACATAAGTGTTGTAAATGTTGTAAAATTTGTTGCTCTTCTGCGAACTGGGTCTCGGACCTGTCTTTGTTGATGTTTCGACGATCTGGTCGATCACAGCGCACTCCACGCCAAGTTCCGCTTTCAGCGAACGCCATTCCTCGGCAGCGTCCTCGGAGATTCCAGAAGGGACCGCGCTAATGGGAAGTCGAAGACCATGATGCCACTTTCGAAGGGTGTCGAGAGGTTCAGAAGAAGCGACTTGTGAATAGGACGGGGGTAAGTCCGCGAGGGTGTGGCCACACTTGGGAGTGGGTGGGAGAACAGTGGACGATGATGAAGCAAGGGAATCCTCCTCGATCGGGGAAGGCGAGCGAGACCGTTCCGGTTCAGCATCAACTTCGGGTCGCCCTGGCTCAGAAACGTCTGTTTGAACTTCGATACTTGACGTGACTCGAGGGATCGGAAGGGGTTCAGGGTCGGTTTGCATAACAAACGAAGTATATGGCGTCTCTTCTGTTTGCACTGCAAAGGTGGCGGTGGGAATCTGGGGCTCGGGGTCGGTTTGCATCGAACATTCGATAGCGTGTTCCGACGCAGAATGTTGCGTCGCGGCATCCGCGTACTCTTTTGTCTCTTCAAAGGTAATCGCCTCGGCTTTCGACCGACCACCCACTTTCTGTGATACACGTCAGTAAAAGTGATGAGGCGTGAAGATAGTCGACGTACTCGCTTCTTCCGGGTGATGATGGTCTGGATTACGTCCTCTTCTTCGCCCTCGGTGTCCTGCTGGTCCTCACCATCAAATTCCAGGCCCTCTTCTTCTTCCTCGCCATCCATCCCCCACTGGGCACCAATCTTCCCCAACAGCTCCGCACCTAGACTTTTGCTCATGCTCCCCGCGGCACTCCCACTACCGCTGCCTGGGCCTTGTCCAGCACCCAGATTCCTCATCTCGTCCATTTCGAATCTCATCCTATCGATCGTCTCCTTGAGCATTAGATTTTCTTGCTTCTGCTCGTCCAGCTGTGCATGGGCTTGTTGAGCATGCGACAAGTCAGTCTCAAGGTGAGCGATGCGCTCCTCGTAGGAGTCGTGTTCGCGTAGGTACTTGCGAGTTTCGAGGGTTTGCAATGCAGCGGCGTCGTGCAAATCTTTTAGTTCTTGGTCGCGTCGCCGAAGGGTGTTACGGTAACGCTCGGACTCGGCTGGTTCAGACATGAATTAGAGCGTCGCGAAAAAGAAAACAGAGCACGGACCGCATTGTTCCTGGTATTGTTTCTGCAGAGACTGATAAGAAACACGTGCATTCTCCAGACTCTTTTGTAATTTCGCAATTTCGCTTTCTAGAGCAGTCATTTGCGTCGAGTTGACGCGCTAAGAAGACGGGAATAAGGTTCGTGATCGAAGTTGGCAGAGGTCGGAAAATACTACTCGCCTCTTTGGCCCTCAGCTCCTTCTCCTCCCTCTTTGTCGCGCTCAGCTCGGTCTTCAGCTCCTCCAGGCGGACCTGCATCTCTTCCAGATCATTGTCGTGCTCCATGAGCCTATTCTGAAAGGCTCGGTCAGCTTCGAGTAACTTCCTGCTCAGCTCGGTGTTTGCTTTCTGTAACGCGTCGACCTTGTCGAAAGGCTCCAACGACACTGTCGAAGCAGTAGCAGAGCGATCGAGTACGAGTCCCAGCGACGATTCATCTTCGCTGTCTGAGTCGGTTTCAGAGTCGGAAGCAGATCGACGCGGTAGGGGCAACGAGGAAATACTATTTGCGAACGCGTCTGCGCCACTCCTAGGATACTCGAACGATCGTTCGAAGGAACCATCAGGAGAGAGGTTATCTGGCGACATGGGCGTGCCTCGATCGTGGTCTGGCGTGCCGTAGTGGTAACCAATAGTGTTGAGAGGCTGGGATGCGGTGCGAGAATGCGGGCGTGCAAAAGGAGGCGATGTGAATGATGCAGAATTAGGAGATGTGACAGGGACTGTGGGGTTCGATGGGGCACGTGTGCGACCCGGGGTACCTCCCCGCGCGGAGGGGCTCGTCACGGATGACTGTCATGCAAAACGATCAATACAGAGTCGCGCACAAGAGGCATACAAAAAAACAAGCTTTGCAAGTGGTAGCATGTATGTGCACGCACCTCGTTGTCGCTTGATCCGCGCGAAGATGATCCATCCACGCTCTTTCGCCTGCTAGCTGGCGTGGGTCGCTTTGTCCAACTCGACGGTGCAGTCGAGCTGAGCGGCGTCGTCCTCTGCCGTCTCGACGAATCAAACGCGGACGGGGGTCCGCTCTGCAATGGTGTCTTGGGGGGCACGCTTGGCGGTCGACTAGATATCCTGGGAGCCCCAGTCGAGTCCTGGCTTGACGAACGCGACGCTGTCCTTCCCCGCGCGAACGGGTGCCGACCGCGGCCGTTGTGGAACGTCACGTCATCACTCTCGCCGTCGTCGCTTTCCTGTGGTGAATCGTCTGGGCTGTCGCTATTGTGCGGCGACGGTGGCTGTGACGACGGGTCCTTGCTCGGAGACTGGCGCGGACTGTTCTTGGTGCGCTCTGCGATGAACTGGAGAAGCACCTGGGGGGTGACTTCGATGCCCGGATTACTGGCGAGGAGCGCCCGGAGCATCTCCATCTCGGAGTCGGTGAGAAGATCGACGTCGCTGTAGAGGTTTGAGAATGCGTGAATGACATCTGGGAGCGCGTCTGCAGGTATGGTGGATTCTTGGGCTTGGTTGAGACGCGACGACGGGTGGGAAGAGAATATTCGGTTGAGGTCCTGTTCGATGTCGGCGATCGAGTCCCTGTTCCGTCCGTGTATCGACTACGCGCACATCGTCAAGCACGACGCAGCATGGACGCGTCTCTGACACGTACCATGTTTTTCGACGCTGTGGACGGCGGTGAAAGTGGAGTGAAATGTAAGTACAACAGTCGAGTGGTCCACGAAGTCCAACCCTCCAACTTGCTACCACAGGCACCAAACAGGTCACAACAAGTTTTGAAATAGTAAAGCGACTAGAGTACAAGGCAAAGGCATGCAGCGTCTGTATCTATATCATCACCATCTCAACCACCTCTTCACCGCTTCTCCTTGACGAAGAAGTGCAGCATCAAGAAGCTCGCCACCGTGAACGTCACGAAGAAAATTCCCAGTAGCGAGATATTCGGCCACCAGAAAGACTGAAAGCCCACCATACGTCAGCTTCAATCCAGCACGGCTCCGAGAGGACGTACCTGTGCACGGAGACCGAATATCGATAAGATCGTGGCAGCGGGCACGTCCAACTCGACACCGTACTGACATCCCCTCGTTAATCAGGCGTCAAGGTCATGCCAAAAAGTCTTACTCGAATCTCCTTCAACTGGAGGTATCGCAATTCATTGACAGCGAGCGCCTCGAATGCAGCATGAAAGAATGAGATCGTGTGGAGCCACTGAAAGACGGGCGTTATTGTCTCCCTGTTGATAAGCAAGCCAGTGAAGAGGAGGCTGCCGACTGCATTAGGCTCAAGATCGCTGCAAACTCGGCAAGACTCACTTGAACAACATGACCAATGTCCCAACCAAGCTCGCCAAGCTCGTGCTCTCAAATGCAATGGACAACAGCAGTATCACACTCGCCGTTGTCAAATTGAACAACACTAGCGTGAGCATGAACTTCCAAAACGCGGGGACGGTGGCAACTAGCCCGACAAGGCCATACACGATACCACCGAACAGGAGAGGTGGGACCAGACGTAAGGGAAGGATGTCGAAGAGGACCTGTATCCACAGCATATAGCTAAACTAGTGACCTCGATGACGAGTACTTACTTTGGATGAGAAGTAGGTGAACGTGGAATAATACCCGTTCGCTCTGTACCAAACAAGGTGATCAGAGGAGTTCACTGGGTCACATCCCACATACCTCTCGCGCATGAACAGAATCCTTTCGTTTGCGAACAATCCCAAACTTGACAGACATGAAAAGCCGAACAGCGCGAGAGTGAAGAAGAATATTCCTATGCAACGGCCAATACATAAGACCACGAGACACAAACGCAGGCGTGACTCACCAAGTCGATTCTGGAAGCCTGCAATGTCATTTCCAACATTGTGGAAGAAGAGTCCGCAGATCACTGTCACGGAATTCAGTATACACACGACCAAAAAGAGAGGCGACACTCACAAGCCAGTGCTATACTCCCCAAATAATGAGCCGTCAACAACGCCGGGTCCCTATACAGGTTCTTGAATGCCCTCCCACTCAGAATCCTAAATTGAGTCGTCCAACTTGCACTACGACGTCCTCGTAACAAGCCAGTTTCCCCAACAACGTCCCGCATCTCAATCATGCCCACCCTTTCGCCGTTGTCACTTATCGTGCCGTTAGATGGTGAAGGCATCTCCACGCGGGTGGTGTCGTCGCCCGGCGCTGGAGCAGGTGCATGCGCAGAACGAACAGCTTCGAATTCGGCCTGTAAACGGCGGGCCGTGGAACTGTTTTCGTATGCAGTGACGAGCTCGGCGAGTTTCAGGGGTAATTCGCGGTTGGTAACTCCATTTCTTCCATTTCTCACAGCGTCAAAGAGCTGTGATGTTTTGTGTTTGATTGTGGAACTGATGCTCATCCGACGACCTGATACTGAAGAGACACGCGTCTGTAGTTCAGTTTCATCGGGAGATCCGGACAACAGTGCTTGTTCCTCGGCAGTTCCAGAAGAATCTGGCGAATTGAATTGTGTAGCGTTGGAGGAAGGATCCGACGGAGAACCTGTGTCATCGAATTCGTTGGCAGCGTTGACCGTTAGATCGACTGCAGGAGAATCAGCACGAACGATAAGAAACAAGGTAGGAAAGCTGACTCAAGTAATCGGCCAGATTGAACCCGGTAGGGCATCCTTTGCCAATGCTTTCTAGCCACTCTCCTACGCCACGAATGTCACACTCCGCGTCTCCACCGACCCCAGCAATCAGCCGAGGAATGACGATAGACCTCATGGAACCGGCCCATACACACCGACCCTTGGCCAATACAATCAGCTCGTCGAACAACGCCACGATCCCACTCCGAGGCTGATGAATGGTAAGAATGACCGTGCGGTTGTAGGTCCGAACAAGGTTTGAGAGAGATTCGATGACAGATTGGGCATTGTACGAGTCAAGACCTGGATGGAATATCAACACGATCGCATATTACATATACTCAATCACTCACCACTCGTAGGTTCATCAAGGAACAAGATGGAAGGGCTTGTCACCAATTCACAAGCAATTGAGACGCGCCTCTTCTCCCCTCCCGAAATGGAGCGTTTGCCTATGGTACATGTCCGTAAAAAGATTGGGACAGAGACAAATCGCAGAGACTCACCACTACCACCGATCCTCCTGTCCATGATACCCCTGATCCCCAGTTCTTCCAACGTACCGTAAACTCTGGCAATCTTCTCGTCCTCCGACATCTCTCTCGGTAACCTTAGCAGTGCACTATACAAGACTGTCTCATAAACTGTCAACGTTTCCATCAACGTGTCTTCTTGATCAACGTATCCGGATACTTGTCGAACTTGAGAAGATGTCACTGGTCGACCGTTGATAAGAATTGAGCCGTTGACCGAGCCAACCTTGGAACGGTGCGCCAGGATGTCGAGTAACGAGGATTTCCCACTACCTGACGCACCCATAATGGCAGTCAGCTTTCCTGGGCGCGCGAGCCCGCGTACATCTTTCAATACCTCCAGGCCATTGGGAAGGGTATAAGAAAGTGATGAGAAGTGGACGGTAGCGGGTACATGCTCGGGATGTGAAGGTGGGTGCCTCGGGTCGGATGGGAGCGTATTCGGTCGGGGAGAAGTAGGATGCGTGTGTCCCACGTACCAAAGTCCTATTGAAGTAGACAATTGATTGGAGGTGAATGATACATGACGGTGTCAATCATACCTGCAACTGTCAGAATAACGATCAGTCCCGCGCCAGCGCTGCTGAGCGCTATCCATCCAGTGTTATCCGGCTTGACTGGGCGCTACGAGTTCAGGTGCAACCCAACAAAATTGTCAGCGAGCAAGATAAATGGTAGAAGTGAAAATGAAGAAGCGAAATAGCATACATGGTAGCCAGGTACTTGAGAATAGTGCAAGCATTCCCCTCCCTCGCAGTCGAGTGTAATGTAAGCGTCTCCGAAGATGTCGTTGATCAGCGAATTCATTGCCGGCTCTTCAAACCGGCACCCTTGGCCACTCTTGCAACTAAACTTTGCGGGTCCTCGAATCTCCTCGACAAGAAAATCCGAAATATCTTGATCGCAATGAATAAGCATGAACCTCGAAAAGAGAGCTGGGTCACATACCAACACTACCATCCTCACCGCACAAGAACCTATCGGGTATACACTTGCATTTAATCTTGTCGCAGGCATAGATAGTGCTGTTCGTGTCGTAACCTGGCTTTGACTCCGATGTGCAACTGTCAAGGCCACAGTAGAATGACTCCTGTTGGGCTGTCCAGAACTGGAAAGAACACGTCGAGGTTGCATTATCACAACTGAAAGTGACTTGTGGAGGCCGGTCTGGCAGCATGTCCAAAATCTTGCGGTCTAGGAACAGGTTACGGGATTGGAGAAAATATGTACAGTAAACTTACTGGTTATGTCGCACATTTGATGATTATTGAATACCGTATCCCCACCCTTATAACACGTCATGTTTGCTACCGCGTCGGCCTCGGAACCATCACGGATGGCTCCGTAAAGGGGAAACCCAACACAAGCAGCGTTGGTCTGGCAAACTGGCGCAAGAGCCAGAATTAACCACGCGCGGTGAGTAAGAGAGCAACAATACCATTGCAGTTAATGCCACCCCAGCCTTCTTTGCATTCGCATGGTTCATCACCCCTGAGGGTCCTGTGATTGCCGTCGGCGAGAGAGTCGCATTCTCAGAGACTCTAAGTAAATAATGGGGAGCGAGAACGGGACAAAACGCACGAGGAGTAAGACAATCTATTCCACCCCACCCCGGGGGACATTTGCACTGGCCGTCGTACTCGTTGCAATTGCCAAATTGACCGCACGTGAATGCAGGGAGAAGGCAATTGAAGCATGGGGGACATTTATCTGGACGGACATTGTGATAGCGCCGCACGAAAAGGAATAGGAACCCACCTAACGAGTCGGAAGGAGCCAACGACTATGCTGTCCATGAAACCTCGGCGGGCGAACGAAGTCAGACACTTACGGAAGTTTGGTAGGAAGACCATTGCGGAGCATCGCTGGCGTTCGACCGAGCGACGACATACGAGGCTTTCAGGACAAGAACGAGCAGCCACGGCGCTCGTCGCATGTTGTCGGCACGAAGACAAACTAGTGACGCTGCGCAACGTCTATAAGCGGAACATGTCGGAGTTTGAACACTTATCAAGCAAAACCGCCTGGCATCGCTCTTGTTTTCCACAACCACCACCTTTCGGTCTGTCCATTCCAGCCTCGTTCGCGCTCGACGCCGCTGACGTGCCGCCGCTTCGCGTAGCATTGAAAAACCCTTAAAAATCTCAAAAAAAGTCTTTAGAAAAAAATAGTTGTCCATCTTCTGTGAGTTATACTTGGACCTTCTGCCGAATTATGCACTCATCGCTCTTTCTCCCGCGACGCACTCGCAGTCACAAAAAAAAAGTACTCAAAGCAGTAACGACCCCCATAAACCCAGAAAAGCAAAATGTCTGCTATCGCTGACGTTCCGATAGTTCAACCTGAGCCCGCTCCTGTTCCTCCCCCACCCGCTCCCGCCTACAACCCTCCTCAGCCGTCCGTCACCTCTTCCCCCTCTGCCTCTCTCTACGTGGGCGAACTTGATCCCACTGTCACCGAGGCCATGCTCTTCGAAATCTTTAATATGATTGGACCTGTTGCTAGGTGAGTTCTTACTGTTGAGAAGCGTGGCCGAAAAATAATGACTGGTCAAAATCCTTCCAGCATTCGTGTTTGCCGCGATGCGGTTACTCGTCGCTCCCTTGGATACGCCTATGTCAATTACCTCAACACCACCGATGGTGCGCCATGAGACCTATAGTTGTTCGTTACTCACATGGAATTACAAGGCGAGCGTGCCTTGGAGCAGCTTAACTACTCCCTCATCAAGAGCCGCGCGTGGTAGGTCGTTTCAAAGGCTCTCCTGTGACCTTCATCTCACGGCAGTGACAGCCGTATCATGTGGTCTCAGCGTGATCCCGCCCTGCGCAAGACTGGCCAAGGCAATATCTTTATCAAGAACCTAGACGAGCAGATCGATAATAAGGTAATGCAAATTATGACGAGCTTGCGCGGGGATTACATTTACATGTATAGGCTCTCCATGACACCTTTGCTGCTTTCGGCAATGTGTTGTCCTGCAAGGTGGCTACTGATGAGCAGGGCCGCTCCAAGGGATACGGATTTGTCCATTATGAGACTGCCGAGGCTGCCGACTCGGCCATCAAAGCCGTCAATGGCATGTTGTTGAATGACAAGAAAGTTTACGTTGGACACCACATCTCGCGCAAGGTCCGTTTGATCTCGCAGTTCACGTTGTATAAGTATAACCCTTTACTATTTAGGAGCGGCAGTCCAAACTAGACGAGATGAAGGCGCAATTCACTAATCTATACGTCAAGAATCTCGATACCGGTGTTACTCAAGATGAACTCGAGGAGATGTTTAACCAGTTTGGTAAAGTCACGTCGGCCGTGATACAAGTCGATGAGGCCGGGAACAGCAAAGGCTTCGGTTTTGTCAACTTTGAGACCCACGACGAAGCGCAGGCGGCTGTCGACGGTCTCCATGATACCGAAGTCAAGGGCAAGAAGTTGTTTGTCTCGCGTGCTCAAAAGAAGGCCGAGCGAGAGGAGGAGCTACGCCGTTCGTACGAGCAAGCGAAGATGGAAAAGCTAAGCAAGTATGCCGGCGTTAATCTGTATATCAAGAACCTGGAGGATGATGTCGATGATGACAAGCTTCGCACGGAGTTCGAACCATTTGGTGCCATCACGAGCTGCAAGGTCATGCGCGACGAGAAGGGCACATCTAAAGGCTTTGGTTTTGTCTGTTTCTCATCCCCCGATGAGGCCACCAAAGCCGTTGCGGAGATGAACAACAAAATGATCGGGTCGAAGCCTCTCTATGTTTCTCTCGCTCAACGCCGCGAAGTCCGTCGTCAACAATTGGAAAGTCAGATTGCTCAGCGTAACCAGATCCGCATGCAGCAGGCAGCGGCTGCTGGAATTCCTAGTGGATACATCAACGGTCCTCTCTACTACCCGCCTGGACCCAACGGCTTCCCTCCTCAAAGTCGCAACATGATGAGCTACGGCCAACCTGGCATGATGCCCCCCCGTCCTCGTTACCCTCCTACAGGCGGCCAGGTTCCCGGGATGCCCATGACCCCTTATGGTGCTCCTCCGCCTCAGTATGGCATGCCAGGTTACCCTCGTGCTCGTGCTCCCAGTGCTCGTGGACCCGGCTCATCCCCAACCAACCCGACTGCGCCTATGCCGCGTGCTAATGGCCCTCCCCCGACAAACGGAGCCCCCCGTTCTGGCCCCCCTCAAGGTGCTCCCGCTGCTCGTCCTCCCCCAGCTGGTGCTCCGGCACCTGGCACTCGCAACCAGGCATACAAACTTAACCCACAAACCCGCAATGCCGCACCTCCTGTGCCAGTGCCACTGGCACCTGTTTCTCAACCGGATGTTCCTGGTCTCACTGCTGGGGCTCTTGCGAGCGCATCTCCCATGGAGCAGAAGCAGATGTTAGGTGAAGTCATCTATATGAAGATCGCCCCGTAAGTTTTATAAAACGGTTACTTGAGTACTGATGCTTATGATATACTACAAAGCTCTCAGCCCGAGCTGGCTGGCAAGATTACCGGCATGCTCCTTGAGATGGATAATGCGGAACTCCTTCACCTTTTGGAATCGAATGAAGCTATGAACGCCAAAGTCAACGAAGCTTTGACTGTGCTCCATGATTTCGCTAAGGACGAAACTACTGTCTGAATGGCTAGGGGGAGAAGGCATTGAGGATGTGTGGGGTCTTTTGAGCAGTGGTAGGCTCATCCTTTCTTTTATTTTTCCGAGCGTGCTTGTGTAAGGTTGATCATCTGCGACCTCTGCCTTTGCGCTGAGCGTCTGGGTAATGGTAGTGGTCGTTCCTATATTTGTACTTGAGAAGGAACAGAGTTGATGCAACTGCCTTCGCTCTGGAGTGAGAGAGATGTAGAGTGTGCATACAAGCGATGCAATCCTTCGGTGACGTGGAAACAGTGCAGTAAAGCTTAGAGAGCTAGGCCCAAAAGCGCAAAATTTTTGCATGATCGGTTCAGATGGGTCTGAAGATATCCGCAAAAGCTTTTGCGACACTTGTGACCCCGGAACTGCTGGAACTACGCCCCTTATTATAACGTCAACTCCTATACCTCCTGAGCCAAGCTTGAATACCACAAATACATCTATGCGCTCGAGAAGCCCCAGGCCAAAACATCGATATGGGGATGAAGAAGGAGATCAGGCAGTACGAGGACCACGAGGCACTGATAATTCCTAGAGCAAGTCATGGCAAGAATGGGGATCAGGTGATGCCGAGGATGAGTTATTGCGTGACAACGCTTAGCGTGGCTGATCCTCGACCCGGCATCGTTCGGACAGTTGACAGAAGATGTCCGACGACCGACTTGCTCCATTCCTGGGTGTCTGAACCAGCCACGGCGAGGCCTACGGGGGACATCTTCATTGCAGCGGTCCGAGCGTCAGAACCGCTCACCTGCCATTCTGCGCGGAACACAAAGGGGTTACTGGTGATGTTCTGTGCCACATAGTTTCCTGTTAAGCGTGTAGTTCGCGGTCGGCAATTCAACATCAGCGTTGATGCATCGATGAACGAGCTTGCTTTTCACTGCGAGCGTCGAAGTAACTATCGCCTACAAATTTTCGGTCTTCGAATTTTGAGCCGCGGCCGGCGATGCTGTAGCAACCCAGTGCCCCACTTAACCACTATACCAGGAATGAGCGGATTACTGGTGGATCTACTACTTTTTGCTGTCAGTTGGACACACGTCCTCCTTTCGCCTTATACAAAGGTCGAAGAGTCGTTCAACCTCCACTCCACTCATGACGTTCTTATGTATGGTGTGAGTCCCGAGAATCTTCACGACGTGAGTCCTTACAACGTCGAAGTATCATATGTGGCTCACACTTCGCTATGATATTTTCCTGGTTTCAAGTACGATCACAATGCCTTCCCAGGAGCCGTCCCTCGTACATATGTTGGAAGTATCTTGCTTTCGTGGGTCGCTGCACCATGTATACGTGTAGGCATTGCTCTGGGCGTGATCACGTTCAAGTTTCATCTGCAGCTTGTCTGTACGTCTGACTACTTGACGCTTCCTTCCATATTCAGTGCCTCACCATTGCTGGCGCTCCTCAGTGCGACTCGTGCTTGCCACACTGAACGCATTTGCACTCGTCCTTCTGCGTAGGGCAGTTTCGACACGTTTTGGAAGGCAAACAGGTTGGTGGTACGCCGTGTTGACGTGCTCGCAATGTCACGTTCCATTCTGGATGGGTCGAACACTTCCAAACATGTTCGCACTGTTTCCTGGTATGTCACCTCCCTTCGTTTTGAATATCAGTTCTTAAATTCTCCAGTGAATCTTGCGAACTATCTTCTTTGTAACCGTGCGCCTAAGTCCACGCGGGCTCCGAAAAAAAGCGTAAACATGGCAGTCGGCTTACTGACCTTCACGGCTGTTGTGTTTCGCTCAGAGGTGGTTCTTCTTCTCACCCCTTTGGCACTCCAGCTTCTTATCCAGGGCCACACAACTTTCCTTGACCTCGTAAAAGTCGGTCTGTTGGTGGGACTAATCTCCATAGGTGCGTCGTAGGTGCAGTCATTTCAACAGATCATCTCACGCGTTTTATTTAGCGATTACTTTAGTCATTGATTCGTATTTCTGGAATCAGTGGCCCTTGTGGCCAGAGTTGTACGGCCTGTACTTTAATGTCTACCTGGGCAAAAGCGCAGACTGGGGCGTGAGTCTCCCATCGGAGATATTGGTATCCGTCTCACCTCGGGATCATCATCATGTCTCAGGTGTCTCCTATGCATTCCTATTTCACTGCCCATCTTCCCAAGCTTCTCCTCGGAGCTATTCCGATGGCAGTATTAGGTGCCGCATTCGATCACCGGATTCGGTCTGTGCTCCTGGCTCCGCTCTTGTTCGTGTCCCTGTTAAGCGCACTCGGACACAAGGAGTGGCGCTTTATCGTTTACGTGGTACCATTTATCAATATTGCGGCAGCACGAGGCACATGGTGGATGTAAGCATGTTCTTTTTTTTTCGGCACCAATCCCTTCTATCGGATTCGATATAGGACATCGCGTAAGGGCTTCTTGTTCAAGCATCTCCTTCTTGTCTGCGCAGTTTTCCTGGTCTCGCTTAATTTCCTCGCGACTTTCATTTTCACTCAAGCGTCGAGGGAAAACTATCCTGGTGGAGTAGCGCTGGCTACGTTTAATAGACGATACTCTGGACAACCGAACGGTAAGCGAAAAGGCTGGCTCGTCATCACTTCTTATTCATCCCCGTCAGTTCACGTACACATCTCAAACCTTGCGGCCCAAACCGGTGCATCACTTTTTCTGCATGAACACGCTCCTCCCTTCTTGTCGGCGTTCTCGACTTCCGGTTCGAACCTGACTGCTCCATCGTGGACGTATAACAAGACGGAGGCGATGACTCCATCAATGATCTCGTCGTCCTCCTTTACACACCTGATTGCCGAGTCTCTCGAGATGGCTGGTGAGGAGTGGGTTATTGTTGAAGCTATACCGGCGTTCGCCGGGTGGAAGTGGAACTACACCGTGCTAAGCAAGCTGAAACAGGGAAGGGTATGGGAGATGACCCTTGATCAGTGGGCCCAGCTTCTACAGATGGAGATGGAGGATCGGCTTTGGATTCTGGAGCGACGTCGGATCAAGGTAGCTACGACAATATAGACTTGCCTTGAGAGCTATTCTTTATTAGTTCGCTTCGGGACGGGAGCCTGGATCATGGCTCGGAACCTCCTTTCCAGAAGCTTACGCCACTTTGACATGCCAAAAAACTCAGCTTGTTCCACGCGGTGAGCGCGGGCGGTCCTCGACTCAGTAAGTACCGGTCGCCCATGGCAGCCGCAATGACAGATCGTGACACCTCCTTCGGGCGGGCTCAACCTCTACGTAGGATCTTCTAGAAGATGACAGGTTACAAAGGCTGGACGGCACGACGACGGACTGGTGGCGGATGATGCAGGATGGATCTGTAGTAGCGGGCAAGGAGCGAGGTTGTATGTAGCCCTGTAAGAGCGCTCTCTTTTCATTTATGGCTAACCGCGAACCAGGTGAGACAAAAGAGTGGCGTTTGGGCGTACTTCAAGATACGACCGGCCGAAAAAATTCCGCCAGTAGAGATTACGTATTTTTCGTTCAGCCTGAGAGACCCGCCGGTCGCAAGGTTACCAATGATCCTCCTGGCCTGCAGGACGGGACCCACTGGTCCCCACACTACCACACACGCTCAGACCGCAAAATGGCTGCTGCTACGAATAGCTTAGCGCTTGGCCGCGCACGATACTGTACACGCATAATACCCAAAGAACAATCTTGAAGGTTAGTTCCTCTTGCGGGTCTGCGCAGCCGATCAAACTCGATCTGAAACCGACTTGGAAAGGCTTGTACTGGCCAGTGGCCACTGTCAGCTTGGCAGCCTGCCTCACTGCCCACATACGTACTTCCGGCCGCTTCATAACCATCCTAGTGGTCATGAGTCCACAGCTGGCAGTCCGCATCAGTCATAAGTGCCACCCGCCGCTTACCCGACATTGGCCAGTCCTCCACACCATCCTCCATTGACAGTGCGCATCTGTCATCATAAGTACCACTCGCTTACCCGACATCGGCAAAATCCTCCTCACAATCCTCCATTAACATCGTATATAACGGTCTGTACAATGAACCAATGGATGATTATATGAACATGCATGGCGAGTCTTACCTCTTAAGTTTAATCCTTGATCGTTGTAGTACATAGTGGTTCTGAGCTCGGCTGCCTGTCAACGAGTGGCGTAAACTTTTCTGAAAAGGACGTTCCTAGCCGTGATCCCGGCTTTCCCGGAGCGAACTGATAAAGAATGGCTCAAGGCAAGTCTAGCATCTCCTTACAGTACTTACTCTTTTTGGCGCCCCGCACTGGTGAGTTCTCCGTTTCTTCAAACCTTGGGTAAAGTCATGTCGTAAGACACGTATTCGGTTCCCTCGGATGCACATGTCCAATCGTCTCGCTTTCCAAATGGCAGGAGTTGGCTAAGCCGCGGGTGCAAGACGGAGCACCAACATGGGAAGTTAGGTAATAGTAAGGTGATAAAGATGCTGCAGTCACGATCAGTCCCTGCGCTAGCCCTCCACGCTACCGGCATGGGTCCTGATAGCTCATCCCTTGCTTTGTACTCCTTCTTGTCCACAGGAGTCTTAGCCGGGTGCTACGCTTGGAGGAGGTCCCTCAGACCTAACTTCCCACCTGGACCGACCGGACTGCCTATCGTAGGTAACGTATTTGATATACCTGTTACTGAACCCTGGAAGGCGTACAAGAGACTGAGCGAGAAATACGGTCGGACGACACGTCCTTCTCCCTTACATATGCTCACGTACTCTTCAGGAGATCTGGTTCATCTCCGCGTACTGACGCAAGATATGATCATTTTGAATTCTTACGAAGCTATCCGGGATCTGTTCGAGCATCGGTCTCAGAACTATTCCAACCGACCACACATACCTGCAAACGACATGTATGTTGTACGCGGATTTCGTTGGCGATTGCGTCCTGACGAGCTCACCGAAGAGTGGACTTTAACTGGGGGACCGGTTTCTTGTCCTACGGCTACGAGTGGAAGATGCACAGGAAAATATTTCAGCAAGCGTTTCGATCCGACATCATCCCTTCGTACCACAGAATGCAAAGGATGAAAACCCGGGACCTACTCAAGAACATGTGTGAATGTCCCGCTGACTTCGAGCGACACTTCAGATCGTTCGTTTCCGGTTCCGTCAGGATCTCGGTGTCTAAGTGATTCGGCAGGTATTCTACCGCAATTTCGATGGCTGCTACCTACGACTATCATCCTGCACCTCGAGACGATCCGATGGTCAACAATCTGAAAATGCTCACGGGGGTTGGCGTCGCCCTTTTGGGCCCTGTGCAATCTACTGTCTTCGCGGCGTTCCCGTTCTGTGAGTTAACCCACGGCCACGAAATAGCACGGCAGTATTTATGCTGCCTTGCAGTGATGTACCTGCCTTCCTGGTTCCCAGGTGCGATCTGGCAGCGCACCGCGATCACAGCTCGGAAAGTGATTGACTGGTGGCTCACCACTCCTCTTCAGTACGCGAAAGCCAAGATGGTGCGTTTTACATAATACGGATCGTTTTCGGTGGACTGAAGATCGGCGCGCAGGCGGACGGCCCGATTGCCCCTTGTTTGGTAGGGGAAGCGCTGAGCCGTGTAGACGTGAACAAGCCAGACGCCGAGAACGCCATTCGACTGATCAAGGCGGCTGCAGCGTCGTCTTTGCTCGGTGAGCGGCACAATCTCGCAGATTCGAACGGGAAAAGACGGTCTGATTATGTTCACCAGGCGCGTCAGACACGGTGAGTCCAGACGCTCCATGTCCGAACTCAGACCGATGAGCAAGACAGACCGATTCAGTACTGCACACCCTCGTGCTTGCGATGGTCCTGAATCCGGACGCGCAGAGACGTGCGCAAGAAGAAATACAGGCTGTTGTGGGATCTGAGCGACTTCCAACCTTTAGCGATAGACCGAACTTGCCTTATGTCGAGGCCATCTTGAGAGAAACTCTGCGATGGCATCCGCCGCTCCCCTTCTGTGAGTGCTCCTCTCCTGGCGCTCAAGTTAATGAGTAGAGCGCGTACATAGCGATCGTCCGAAGCGTCATAAAGGACGATATCTACCGAGGATACAGCTTCCCCAAAGGCGGGTTTGATCGCTTCGTCTGACGTACCGCTCACTAACTAAAGCATGACAGGCGTCACGATAATTCCAAACCTCTGGCAAGTACGCACACTTTTCTTCTTTCCCCGTCTTGACGAGGCACGCAGGGCAATCGGGCACGATGAGTCCAGATATCTCGATCCTTCCGCCTACAACCCCGACCGTTTCTTTGACGAGAAAGGCAATTTGAACGACGACACGGTCTCGTACGCCTATGGCTTTGGAAGACGCGTCTGTACGTCCGTCCCGTGAACTTGCGTAGTCCCCGCGTGACGATCTCCCCCTCCATCGAAAGGCGTCGGGCGAGTCATCGGAGACACGTCCTTGTGGTCTGCCATGGCGAACCTGCTCGCCGTGTATTCGTTCAAAGCGCCTCTCGACGAGTTCGGGAAACCAGTCAAGGTCGTGCCTCGGTTCACGGTCGGGTTCACTTCGTGAGTGTCCCCCGCTGTCCTCTTTTCGACGCGGCCGCGGTCGCTGACGCGTCCCTTCAAGACACCCACAGCCTTTCCCTGTTGAGATTGCCATGCGCATGGACGCACAGAAACTTGCTACGCTGCTGACGATCGACGACGAATGACGAATGACAACTAATGACGAACGACGACGAAACGACGAAGTGTACGAACGAAATCACGGCTCTTCTCATGATTTTTCTATTTCTATTTCTATCTGTTCTCTTTGTGAACGACGTTGAGAGATCGCGATGAAGACTCGGGAACAGGTATCTCAGAGAATCGGTGTATTCATAGTATGCGACCCCCCCTCCCCTTCCCGCTCAGTAGTGAGCGGAAATTCAATGAAGTAGTTCTGACCGCCTCGACTCGACGCTCGTGAATTCAGTAATTCAGTATGTGATCTCGGCGATCCTGGAAAGGTATTCTTCATGCCAACAAACAATGCAATCCTTCAGACGATGACGTGTGTTTGTGAATACAGTTGCAGTGTCGATCGAGCAGTTCTGAACTACGTTGTATCTTACACTATTTTTCATTGGTAGGTGTGGTGGGAGTGAACACCATGGTAGATGGGCTATGGAAAAAGGAGCGATCAATCTCAAAAACAAGAAAGAGAAGACAGGAAGATCAGCTCCTGCGGGATGCGTAAAGATTCGTTGCTTCCAAGCACGACGGCTAGATCGCGGACGGCTCGAGCTTATGCTATCGTTCTCAGTTTGAATTTGAACTTTGAACATATGGGCGTCAAGTGGCGCCAACGTCGATCACAGTACGGAACCCGAATTGGTTAGCCTGAACCTCGTATAGGGTGCACAACTCTTCAAGAATTTAGTACTTGCCGTTTAAACTTTACCTCACCTTGATCGCTGAAATTGAATCGCTGGGCTCGATTGTGCAGAGGTTTTGCGCCCTGGTAGTACGGACGGATCATCACCCTGTCCTCATCAAAACGTCGGACCCTGACTTTCCCGTCCCGGAATTTCCAGACTTGTATTCCTCGAAATGGACGAACAGTTCAGAAAGGGATCGTCTGCCGTGCACGCACGCGCCTGATCCTCGCGGACCGCATCATCCCAGCAATCGCTCCCCACGACCGTCCGCAAGCACCTCCCCGCCTCTCCAGCAGCGCCGCGCGACGCCCTGGACCCATCCCACCAAGCACGCCCATACCCAGTTCCTCGCGCGCCACACGACGTGTTGCCGGACGTCAACGCGGTCCGGCCGAATGCGATGCTCGTTGTCGACGACGACGGAGAGCGTGACGGCCGTCGTGGCGATCGCGGCGAGCGCCGTCGACGCCGAAATCATGAACATGATGATCATCTGCAGTTTGGCGGCTTGGTCGACCGACGAACCGCCGAGGATGGCGCCGGTCATCATGCCGGGTATCGAGATGATGCCGATGACGCTGGCGAGGGGGTCATCAAGGCGGAAGCGGAACGGGAGCGGAAGGGGACGGACCTCATGGAATTGATGGTGGGAGTAAGCGCGAGACGAAGGGCCTCGCGAGCGATCGGCAGGCACGCTTCGAAGCGGGAGGCACCGAACGCGAGATAGGTTTCGACCTTGTCTCGGTTGTCGCTTGGTGTGTGAGGGGTCAGACGTAACACAGAGAGAACCGCGAAGAATGCGTACTAGATCTCTTTCAAAACGTAGCCGACGGCTATAACTACCCCAGAGACGGTGTTCCCGCACAACATTCCCACCATAGGAACTGGGGCCGTCAGCCCACTTCACTGATTGCATGAAGCGGTGGACGCACTGTACTGCTCTGGTGTCCAAAATGGAGCCACAGCCATTGCAAAACGGGCCCCGATGATTGAAACGGGTATCGTCGAGCCCAACATCGACATTAGAACCGAGGAAAACTGAACAAGACGACCGTCAACGGCATCGCGAGCAGTAAGGGGGGCAGACACTAAATACCATGTTGTCGTAGCGTTTCTTCGACTTGTTCACGACTGCCAAGCATATCAGCGGACGACCACACGCACACAAGGGAAACATACCAGCCTCGAACGTGCCCAGGAAGTTCAAGACGACTGTGCGATACGTCATTTAGGCATATGAATGTGGAGTGCGGAACATACATGCAATGCCTCCGACAGCCCAGGGGTTATTGGTCTCGAAGACCTGTTGTAGGATTAGACCCATGATGGCAAGCTGTACGATGCAGCGGATCGCCGAGGTAACGAGAGAGCGACCGACGCCGAGGTGAAGAACAGAGGAGAGGCCAGCATTGAAGAGGATAAAGGCGAGGCCTAGGCCAACGTTGGACCAGGTCAAGTTGGTCGTGTTGTCGGGCGGCGCATCCATGCGGCGCGCTGTAAAGTTGGGCGTGGTTGAAGGGAAAAAACCATCAGCCTATTACGTGGCAACGTCCGAGTTCAGTTGGTTTCGGTCGAAGTCGACATGTACTCCAAGGCCCAAGCGGACTCAGCAACAGTCATAGAATCGGACCAAACAAATGACTACTGAGTTCAGTTTCTACTCATCATTCAAGTAGTCAACCATGGTCGTAGCCCAATCGGCCTTCTTCCATCTGTCCGTGCTAACCCGCAAGACGTCCGGGAACCACTCCGCGAGATTACCCTCGCGCTCCCTGCCCAGGACCATCTCTGCGAGCGCCTTGCCACTCATCCATGCTTGCACCATCCCTTCTCCAGTGTAACCGGCAGCGATCCACTCTCCAGGAGCCGTCGGAATGATTGGTTCTTCTTGTCGCGACCGTGGGTTTGGAGGCGTTGGGCGCCCCGATACCGAGGGTGGCAGGCGACCGACCCAGGGTAGCAGATCGGCGGAAATACCAAGGATGCCGCTCCATGTCGCCTTGACCCGTCCCTCGGACCATTCAGCGCCCGTGTCTACGGCGTCTATCTCGGGCGGCTGTCCCTCGCGTCCCCAGTAGTCCTCGCCAAAGTACCTCGGTAGGACGCCCCCAAGATGCGTACAAACTGGTTTGTTGTAGGTCCTGTCGTCCGTGTCCGCAATTCCTTCATATGCTTCGTTGCCATCATGCAAGAACCCCCCTCCGAGCATGAATTCACGTTCCCCGTTCGGCAGCCGCGTGAGATAATCGTAGCTGCTGGGCATTTCGTAGAAGATGAACGACCTTTGGAGCGTCTCGGCTGGGATGGATTGGCCTGGGCGTTGTGCAGTCATGTTACCGCGGAAGGGAATGATCTTGCCCCGCATAGGCGTCAGCAGCTGTGAAGACCAACCGTTCGTCGCGTGGATGACATGGCGTGTCTTGACGAGTCCTCTTGGTGTGATGATGGTGTATAATGGCTCCTCCTTTGACGGTCCTGTGATCGAGGTGCAAGGTGTGTTTGTACACAGAAGGAAGCTACGTTCGTACCACGGTTGAGTCCCCGCCGAGTCAGTGCCTGAAGCACCTACTTTTCAGAGTATCGTCTCAGTAAATTTGACAAGATACCCGTCACGAAGTTGTATGGATGTATTGCACCGGCGTCGGATGCGATGCAGCCAACCACGTCAGGTGCAAGATTAAATTTCTACGCGCCGTTTCGTCAGGTGGTCGCCAACGGGGCGGATAGATCACACCTCGATCGCATCTGAGGCCTCGTACACGCGATGATGGGACGCCTCGGAAGGCAACGCTCTGGCATAAGCTTCTACCTCTTTCTTGGCGCTGGCGAACATTTTTCGATTGAAATATGCATCGACAGTCTCGACCTGGCGCCACTGGGATTGTTCCAGGACGTCTTCCTCCTCGGCGGCACGCCTCAATTCGTGGAGATGAGCGAGACGAAACTTGATGATCTTGTACGCCGTGGCGTCGCCGCAATTTTCTCGAAACGTCGCAAAGTCGTCGTAGGGACATGCAGTGACATGGCCACCATTCCTACGCAGCGTTTCGTTGCAGCGACTTTCCAGAGTGGACGGGGAGTGCAGGCGTACCTTCCTGTCGCGCCGGAGCACGCATCCCTGGCATCGAGCATGAGGAGTACGGGTTTTCTTTTTCCCTCTGCATGAAAACGGTCTAGCAGGGTCCTCGAGAAGGATGTCCCAGTGATACCGGACCCGATGACGACGATGTCTGCATACTGTGGCAAGGGGGAGCTGTGTTGGGCGATAGGGGACGGGGGGTACATCCAGAATGAACGGGTCGGATTCTCTAATGGCAGACCTGGCTCTGCGCCGATGCGTTCTGACAAGGTCTTGAGGATGCGCACGTTGTCGAGCATTTCGTGGAACGCATAACGCACGACCGAGATGGAGTTGCCCATGGCTACCTTGCTCATCTTTCCTCTACTTTCGCCACAGGTAGATGCAGTGTAACCATCTCTGGATTTTAGAGACGCTGATAACGGTTAATCAGGGTAGGGCTTGCAGGTGTTTCGCTCGTCTTGCACTCGCGTTCGTAGAAAAGTGTGCATTCTTGAGGAGATCAGTGTTGTGACTTGAAACACCCATGCTCGGCGCCAGGCGGTCGGACTACCCCGACGATGACCCCCGCTACTACGCTCGGGGCCCGCCCCAGCAGGCCCCCGCCCCGTCCAGGCGTCGCCCACCTCAGGATCCAGGTCCACACTACCTTTATCACCGACATCGCGACGATCGCGATCGCGATAGCTGGGTCGCCCCCAGCCCCGCCCCCGACATCCCACCTCAGCTCCCCCGACGGCAGTCGTCCACGACCATGAACAGCGCCTCAGACTATGGCGTGCGCCCACGCGCCCAGGGCCGTCGCGGGCGCAGCAGCTCTGCGAGCAGGCTCGCTCGTAGCAAGTCTTCCTCGCCCAGGCGTTACGCTACCCCGCTGCCCGCTGCCCCGCCCATGCCCCAGCTCACCCTCGACGAACGGGAGACCCTTGCACGCCATCGTCTACAGACCACCTTTGAGTCCTATGTCTTCAACACTCTCCCGACCCATCTCCTCCGCGTCACCGACATGACCTTGCTCTCGCGCGATGAGATGTGGGAGATATTCAAACCTCGCATCGAGTCCCTCTCCGATTCACATCTCGCGAAACTGCTGCTCGAACAAGACGAGGAAGCCAGAAAGCTGGGGGTTTCTGTGATAGATCCAGAGGTCCTCACACCCTTCGTGAGTCTATCTCTGGTCCGATTCAATGGCGATCCTGACAACTTTTGGTAAGACGGAATACGTTCGGACGACGATCAGCTTCGCCGTCTTCTCTCATCGGTGGGGCAGCGGAGAACCCTTGTTCCACGACCTGCCCAACAAGAGACTGCAGGTCACCAGAAGGTCTCCTCCGAGCGGACCAGGATACCAGAAACTCCTCAAGTTTTGTGAGAAAGCTCGAACGGATTACGGTTGCGAATACGTCTGGTCGGATACGTGTTGCATTAATAAGGAGAGTAGCACGGAACTCGAAGAGGCTATCTTATCCATGGGCGTCTGGTACTCCGAGGCGGGCGTGTGTATCGTTCATCTCGGCAATTCTTCGACACTGGATGACATAGCCGACGACCCATGGTTCACGAGAGGATGGACTTTACAGGAACTTCTCCTTCCGCGCAAGATCCGGTTCTATGGCAGGGATTGGTCGCCGATCTGTCGCGTAGCATACGCGATGGATAGGGACAGTCGAAGGGAGGAACGCACCACCAGCGGAAGGAACAGTCGTGAGGAGCTTCGCGCCAACGACAAGGACAACGAGTCCGTCATCGCTACCATCAGCAAAGCGACGGGTATCCCGGAATCCGACATACGCCGCTTTGTCCCGAGCTGCACCAGGGTAGCTGAGAAGATGAGATGGGCCTCGAAGCGCACCACCGCTCGCGTGGAGGACATGGCATACTCACTCCTCGGGCTCTTTGACGTCACCATGCCGATCGCCTACGGCGACGGCGCCCGCGCGTTCTTCAAGCTCATGGGTGCCATCGCCGAAGAGTGTACTGAGCCCGACTTCTTCGCGTGGGCAGGCAAGCCTTCGCAATGGTCTCTCGCCCTACCGTCGTCCGCACAATGCTACGGCCAACAAGCCCACCATGACGAGCTCGTCGCCCCACAGAGCGCGCTCGGCGACCCCGCGTTCGAGTTTAGTAAGCTCGGCCTGCGCACCCGACTCGTCCTCGTCCCCGCCTACTGCGAGCCCCTCGAACCGACCGACGCGCTCGCCGCGCGGTTCCTGCTGACGCCCGCACTCGCGGCGGCCCAGGAGGCCATCCAGATCTACGTCCCGCACGCCGTCGTCGCCCAGCCCTCGGGGGTGCGGGCGAAGAGCGAGTACGAGCATGACCCGCGGTACGCCGAGCGCGATCGGGACGTCCAGGGCGGGGCCGGACGTGGGCGTGAGTTCGTGCTCGGCGTCGTGGACTATGACGCGAGGGCCGGTCCGCCGGGGTACGCCGCGCTCCACGCTGGACGCGTGCACTTGTGTTTGGTGCTCGAGCGGGAGCGGCGAGGGTGGGGGTGGGTGCGCGTGGCGAAGCCCGGTACGGTGAGCATGCGGTTCAGGGAGAGCGAGCTGTTTCCGATCGAGGGCGTGTGTTTGGTCCATCGGGCGCAGTAGATCGGATGGAGATGAGTTCACATGAACATGTTGCGGTCGTGACTCCTGTTCGCCGTTGTTTAGATGATGTGACCATATTCGTCGTCCTGGGCTTTAGAAAATGACACTCCGAGACGGGTGAACGCGCATCCGGATCTTCTTTTTGGCAAACAAATTGTAGTAAGGCAAAAACCTTGCTGTGCCACTGGTTTTGCTCGTCCAAGGTACCGGCCAAAGCTGCATTACTACTACAGTATTAGTTTGCGCGGAAAACTCATTCTCCACGCTCAAACAAGAAGGTTCAAAGGGCGTTTCCCGTACCTGCTAAAGCATGACCAGACGAGAACCAGCATCGCCTCGCAGCGGTTTCCACTAGTGACCACGGCACCAATCGAGTCTTGCGTCGAGGTCCGAACGAGTAGTGGCAAGAGTTTTTTTTTAGTGCGAATATCAAAGCTGATCCTCGCAGACGCTGTCAATGAAATGGAGAGGGTCTAAGAGAATTCTTTGGAAACGCTCGCTGAACTCTACACCAAACCCAGATGGCCTGGAGCCCAGCTGAAGCATGATGCCTGTCCAACGCTCGGTCCAGGGCCGGCCCGCTCCTTAGCGTTGCAGTGCGTTCGGGGCTCAGCGCGTTCGACGTCTCGCACTCTCCTCGATCGAGCGCGCGACGAATCGGTCAAGACGGCCTCTGTGGACGAGATGTTAACTCCGTGATGGTGGTGGCACTGGCAAAGGCGGACATGGAAGGCTTGCGCCGACCGTTACGTTCCGTCGACTCTCGCTCCCTCGGACCACAGAACGACTTCGTGGCATCGTACAGTATCATCGTCGTTCTCGGACGTCGGCGACTTCCGACGGGCCGCCATCAACACGTTCAGACGGAAATGATCCCTTTTGCAGCGACGTGTCGTTATTGCCGTTCATGATTTGACTCGAGGCCCAGGGGCGTAGCCTCAACCACCCTGTGGCGCAACAATCATGAACAATTGAACGATCCTGTCAGACTTGCTCAGCTTCTCCGCCCCGAACTCCGGACTGGGAGGGTTCTGCAAAAGGCGGTGCTTGTCCCTAATCGACGATGATGCGACTCTACACGACCCTGCGCAGTCCCGCATTCACGATCGTTTTCGGCGTCATCTCATCATTTGGTCAGGAGGTGATGTCTTCTTCGTTGAGCTTCAGGAACATCCAACGCTGCCACGTCAAAGAATCGACCGCTGGATGGCAACTTGCGCGTACGACATCCCTTTGCACTTCTTGTGAGACAGCCTGATCGATACTCATTTAGAACGACTTCGCGGCAACGCCGTCCCTGTCATCCGCCGTGATTTCTTGGCAGACATGGCACTCCACCAGCTCGTGATCATCCATCTTGGTAATCCCAGCGGTCGTCGATCCACGTGTCTGCGCGCGAGCAGCAAGCTTAAACCCGGCGGGTTTCTTCCAACTGACGACGGTTGTATTACTGCCCAGCCGATATAACGGCTCGATAAAACTCGTATGCATCGCCGCCAGCTGGTATCACAATCGCGGTGATCATCGACGGACTTGCAGCGGGAACACCACAAACAAGCTTGCTATAGATGGCGAACCGTCCGCCCCGACGGAACTGTTTGACGTACAGTATTACCATCAAAGCATAAAAAATGATCTCCTCCTTATCATGCAGGGTGCGCTGATGGCATTGTAATCAGGACGTTGTCATAAAAGTCTCCTTTTTGGTTCACCTTCAGTACAGTTACCGAGTGCCACAACTCGGCCGAGCCTTGTTTGTGGGGCGGTATGTACTAACGACATCAAGTATTTACAGCTCTGCCATAAACCAGAAAGCTCGAGAATTCTGAAACAACTCTGGCAGCAGCTGATTGGTTACTTATTTCCGGTCTGGTCACCAGACGTAGGCGGACAGCGACATTATTTGGCGGCTCACCGCTCTGTTAAATTGTACGATTCACCTCCAAGATTGCAATCGACGATGACAGCGACGACACGACTTGAGGCTTGAAAATTGATAGGAGATACATCAGTCTGCCGGGATCCTGAATCGAGCAGCCGGAAACTCGTGATGCGATTGAAGACCCCCGACGGCACAGTGGAGCTACTGGACGTCGGGGCGTTTGTTCAAGCTCACTGTACGGTTTCTACTGCATAAATTATTCGTGATCATAATGTATAAATTTCTCACTGGCACAAGTTACATTTTTACATGCGGTTGAAGCGAGAATCTCGGACCTTTTAAGTTCTTTCGTGGTGAACTGTTGATCAACCGATCGCTCGATGACTACAGAAGTAGGTTTCTTTGGGCTTCATCTCAAGAGGCCAACTCGTAATGGACGTCGGTTGCTCGCTGAGTGACTGACTTATCGATGTAACTTGGCTTTGCCCGTCACCCACTTACATCGACGTCCAGATCGTCTGTGATCCGGGCGTCGCTTGCGACGAAAAGTCGTTCGAGGACTGACCAGCTCGCCAAACCATCTACAAGGCATGGTGCACCAAGATCTTGTTCCAAACTGCATAACGGCCACGTCATCACACCATGTTGAAGACCCCGTCGCCTATGGTCAAGTCCGCCGACCAAGGCGCGGCATCCCTCAACACCTCGTTCGTCGTCCTCGACTTGTCCTGCAACATTTTCAACGTGTCCTCTCCAACTGGTAAAAACAATGGCATCTTTCTCCAATCGACGAGCCGGAAGAGCATCTCGGCAAACTTGTACGGATCGCCATCAGGTGACATCGTTTGAGAGACTTTTCGTGCATGATTGATGGCAGAGTTGGTATAAGCAGGGTGAGCAGGAAGAAATCGGGTTGCGGCAAATATGTTGGTGCTAAACAGCCCCGGTTGAAGGATGCAGATCTAAGCGGGAGGCAGCGATTAGTTGGGTAAGCCTGGTGCGAGACTGGACTCGCCTTGATGTTCGATCCAAACGAAAGCTCCGTTGAAAGTGATTCTGAAATTCCGTCTACAGCTATATCGGTTTGCGTTCAGTTTGGTTCATCGCAGAGAAAACGAATCCACTCACCGTGCTTACTGGACGGAAACACGATCAAGATCGAGATCATCGCAGGCGCGCCTCAGATCGGCGCGTCGACTTACCTCGCACAATAATACGAATAGCCAGGCTCTCCACGTATCGCCAACATAGAACTGTTTTGCAGCAGCACCCCCCCCTTTCCCGGGTGGGTTCACCTCCCTGAAAAACTTGACTGCCGACTCACGCGGACCACGCCCCAGAAGTTCACGTCGAACAGCGCGCGCACATCGGCGTCTGGCGTGCTCTCGACCTCGCCAAACACCGCGTACCCAGCATTGTTGAACACGACGTCGAGCCGTCCAAAAACTTCTTTGATCCGATCGAACGCGGCGAAGATGTCAGACTGACGGGTCACATCCAGGGCGAGGAGTAGAAGTTAGGAAGGAGGGTATCTCTCGGTGAGAGGTTCGAGAACGGAGGGCTTGCGAAGTGTGGCGACGACGATCTCGTCCTTGCGAAGCAGAACTTTGGTGAGGGCTCTCCCGAACCCAGAAGATGCACCGGTGACTGTCAGGACGACCATTGCATGAGTGCGAGCCAGACATTCGACATGGGCTTCGAGTACGCACTGAGCCAGACTCTTGGAGGGTTCATGTGGTAACGATGGATGGAGTGATAGCGAAAAACGTCGTCTTTTAACTACAGGGTGCGCTTCAAGATCCGGACCTGAGATGCGAAATGCAACTACGTCGTCAACATCAAGTGGTCGCTAGTCGCGATCTGTGCCTCCCATCAAAAGCTTCTAGAGATTACCAACCGATTGCTACCACGAATCGATGGAATGAGTAAACCTGGAATCCTTGATCGTGCATTCTATTAACTTTCAAGGCTTTTCCCACACGTCAGCAGAGTTAGGGAATGTTGACACAGGTACCGGTTCGACGTGGAGCGAGCCCAAGAGTCAGCACTACGAGTCAGCCGAAAAAGATGGCATGGACCTGCCACACTAGTAGTGAAAGGTGAACCACCGTGACTCACAACGACTGCGACATCAATGTCCTGTGGCGCTGCATCTGTAGTTTGCGACTCACACTGTCTATGAGGCAACGATAGATAGACTACCGCAGCCCTAGCGGGATAACGCGGTAGTCCGAGTACCAAGTCGGCACCCTTGTCCTCGATGCACATCAGAAAGATTTCGACGAAGAGGTCCGTTGGGGGCTAGTCGATGAGCTGCTTCTGGCTTTGCAATTCTGTGATCTTCGAACACAGGACCTCTCTTTCTCCTCTGACGAAGCTTTGTAGTCATGTCATGTCCTCCAGCCTGAGGGTGTGGGAAAAGTCAGGCTGAGCTATGCGGTGAGCAGCTCGGTCTCCTTGTCGATTATTTCCGTTGTCCTCCTGGACTAGAGAATCGGAGGAATGTGGGTTAGTGAGGCGAGCGAAAAGGTTATGAGCGTGAGGGACAACATTAGAAGTGGTGACTCCAAAACGATAACTTGCGTCTCGTTCGAATCGGCGAGTCCATCGTTCGTTACATGAATGCTATAGAATAGAACGGACTGCGCTGCTGTATACACGTGGGCGGTAAAGAAACAGTAACATCGAGGCCAAGAGCAAGTAACAGGGGATGAAGGATAATAAAAAGGACGACGCGTACATACTCGACGAGCAACGAGCATGCGTACAAGAGAAAAGCGCCGAGACAAGGGAAAAAACGACAAGCACGCTTGCTGTACGGCTGTGTGGTCGTACATGGAGGAAGGAAAGACTTTTCAAGCACAAAAGATAAGAGCACAGAAGAAAGTGGTCAATAAACAGAGCAGCTCGGGGTAAAAATACACAAGAAAGACAAGAACAAAG
>JBBPLT010000034.1:0-122044 GCA_038089955.1 Strobilomyces dryophilus | reverse complement strand
GTCAACGTGTCACCCTATGTGACGTCACGAGTCACGCTTTGTCACACTGCCTCGTATTGCATATCCATCATAATGCATAGGGATTAGGTGGGTCCCGACTCTATGCATTATGAGCTTATCTACTGTAGTCCAGTTTCTTTTTGACATGTTTCAGTCGCAGGGGCTTCAGACCTTTGTCTGAAATGGCGTGGAGGAGTTCACCCTCCTGATGCTAGATCACCAACAAAACACAAATTGCACAGTACTCCGCCCACTGTTTCTGTCTCTGTCCCAATTGGTGTACTTTAATATTCTACAGTGTTGTAGCGAGCGTTCACCACGATTGGCAACGTTCGGCGGTTCAGCGTTAAAATGTTACATAACACCGCACCATACTTGCCGCAGAGACACAGCGTCCCCAACGTATACTGGTGCCTCAGAGCTCGACCTGGCGCCAAAGATCTCTGCTATTCTCGTGGGTAGTTTCATGTAGACACTGCACGTAGAGATATATACTATGCTATGGCAGTACGTCCCTATAACATCACCTAGCTTTCGTGCTTCCCGCCTCAGACTTTCAAGCTTCAGGATCCAACTTCCTCGCCCGCGCTATCGCTCTCCTCGTCGTCGCTGACGAGTCCGACGAGACCTGCCCCGCTTTTTTCTTTCAGTACCTTTCCCGCCCCTGTAAACTTGGGCGCAAACGCTTTCCGTGCGCCAGGATTCGCACCGACGTCCCAGATCTGCAATCTCGCCTTCGATCCCGCCGCGGCGATCGTGAGCGGGTCGTCCGGCGAGAAGACCGCAGAAAACACCTTGCCCTGTGGTGATCGTGAGACGAAACGACCCGCGACGGTAAAATCGCACGTACGACGTCCAGGTCCCTCGACACGACCATGCTCACCGACGGCCTGCCCCCCTCGGACTGATCCACGTTCCACACTTTGACCATCTTGTCCGTACCGCCCGTCACGAGACACCCGCGAAGCACCGGACTGACGTCCAACGCCGACGCCGCACCGTCATGTGCCGAAATCGTGAATCGCGACGGCGATGCTCCCTTGAGATTCGTCGGCAATGTTCGTGCGTCGAAATTCACGACGAGCCCGTTCTCGAGCGAGACCTACTGACGCCGGTGAGGCAGACCCCCCGCTCGTAAGGCGACCACTCACGTAGAACGCGTGCGGATCCCAAGGATCCCACCGGAGCGCCTCCACGTCCGCCCCAAGTACCGCGCCCACGCCCGTGTCTGGCGCCCTTGAGTCAAACACCCGTACCGTCCTGTCGTAGCTCCCAGATAGTAGCACTGTCGGCTCCCGCTCATTCCACTGCACAGCCTGCACCTTGTCCGCGTGCACCCCGAAGGTCCGTATTGCACTCGCGCTCCCCCCGCGTCCATTCTGCTCGCCCGCCGGCGCCCGACTCAAATCCCACAGCTTGACCGTCCGGTCAGCAGACGCGGACGCCAGCATCTGGCGGTGCGTCCGGTTCCACGACAGCCCGAGTACCGCATCGACGTGGTGCGCCTCCGACGTTGGTCGCGATTTCGTTTTCTTGCGCTTCTTTTTTCCAGTGCCCAGAGGGACGGGCACGTGCGCGGCCGTCTTGTCGGGTCGTCCGAGGATCATATCCGGGTACATGCTCTCGATCACGTCTAGTGACCATATCTCGATCTCGGGGTCGAGCGTCCCCACAGCGATGTAGTTGCCAAACTTGGCTGTCCCGTCGGCTTCCGACGACGCCGACGCAGGCGGAAAGTCGAGCCACTCGAGACAGAGCGGAAAGTTTTGGAGCATCAGGTCATGGTGCACGTATAGATGGTCTTGCGATTCGTCATAGACGTAGATCTCGAGCTGGGATATCTCGTCCTCGGTTTTGGCGGTGATCAGGAGATTGTCTGTGGGTAGTATCTCGAGATCCTGACGTTCGTCCTCCTCCTATAAATGCACTGAGGCGAAGCGCCCACGGCTTTCGAGGAGCAAACGGACCTCTTTTAGCGTGATGTACGGGTCATCCGCGTTATCACGGTAAAACGTCAATCCTTTGATATCCGTGAACGGACCGATCCCTGAAAACGATCGGAATGTGCGACACGACACAGAGAGGAGGTCCTACGCACCTTCCTCGTTGACGTCATCGTCATAGTCGTCCAGATTATACTGCGCCAAATCGTCACACAACTCGACACGGGCCTTGCCCTCTCCATCCACATCCACATCCACAGCCATCGCATCGTCCTCCTCACTGCCTCGAAGGCCTGGTTCGATCACTAACCACGCGCATGCAAACATGTCACTCACTCGATCCACTCCTCCTTTTCGTCCGTACTCCCTGGATCGTCCGCTTCGTCTCCTTCTGCGCCCCTTCCCATCCGCTGCGCTGCCTCGTGCGCACGCTCGAGTTCTTTGCGCGCGTCCTCGAGCTCAATCCGAGCGAGCGCGCTGACGCGCTCTAGTTCGTTATCGTCAAGCACGTATTTGCGTGGCTGCCTCGCGGCGACGCCCCGTTTGACCCTAAAACAGCGTCGATTGAATCAGATGGCTCGCAACTCGTGAAGCTTACCATGAGACGCAAGAGATCAAGTTACTCATCGTTCCTCGCGACTAGTCAAAGTCATCGGACTCGATCAAGTTTTTCCCATTACTTGATGGTCACGTGATATCCATGTAAGTTAATACTGCGACGGCGTACGATGCAAGAAAGAACGATAAGCAAATTGATAAGGATAACTTAGGTGATGCGTCCAAGCAGCCCACCTCTATACCAACCCTCCGCCCCCCATTCGAACCGTGTCCCATATGACCCTACCGGCTTCGCTCCAGAGCTTATATAATAGCACGGATCCCCCCTGCGCGTCGAACAATCGTCGCTTCACCTGGTCCGCGGTCGACGCCGGCGCCGCTGCTGCCCGCGTACGCCGCAATCGAATGACATACGATAGCACAGGAAGGAGTAAAAGGAGCACCGCAAACGTGGTGACGCGGTTCTTCGTCAAGTACGCACGGAGAGACTCGTTAATCAAAGTGAAGGTGCTCGGGGGTTCCCTTGTCACCACAACCGAGCTCGGCGAACCCCGGCGGACGCTGGAGTGAGAACTCATGCGGGGCGTGGGCTGAGCATCTCGTCGCATTGGGCGGGAAGGCGGCTTAGTGACCGTCGCACCCGAGGCAGTAGAGACCGAGGTCCTTGAGCGCTGTCTTTGGCTGAGGTTGGACGGCCCGTTCAGAGGAACCACAGTGCGATTTGATATGGTAGAGAGGGATGAACTGGATGAAGAGGCGGACGGTGCAGGCGAAGGCAGACGAACGGGGGTAACTGGCGGTGCACGACTAGCCTTCTCTTTCAGCAATTTGTCGAGGGACGCTTGGAACTCCTGTGGGCCGAATTAAAATGCGGAAAACTAGTGCGCCTGCGTCGACTCACCGTCCTTTTGTTTGGCGGCAGCTCGACCTCGTAGGCCAGAAACTCCTTGGCGTAATCCCACTCCCCGAGGCGTGGCAAGACATGTAGACAATACAACTCTAGCACTTTCTCATATGCTTCTCCCGTCGAGGGGACGAAGTCGTACTGCCCACGGTTGGACAACCAGTCCTCTATTATTTCCCGACCAGCAGCAGGGCAGTCGGATTTTAGGCTAGATCCGATGTGTGTAATCAAGACCTGGTAAGGAAGAAATGCGGACGTAGGCGTCCGGGGCAAAGAAGAGGGTGTGAAAAGAGCAAGGGACCGCGCATGCGACGTGGCAACGAACGACTGAGGTGACAACAGCAGCAGCTCGCGTAGCGTCTCTGGTAGGGTGGAACGGTCCGGCGGCGAGGTATACGTGGTGGATTCGAGCGTGATGCGAAGAATGTCCCATTTGCGACGGTGGGCACCGAATAGGTCTGGCCCAGGCGCGGTAGGCGGCTGCAGAATTGCGAATGCTGAACCAATCAAGGAAGCGGTGAGGACGATGTCGCGGTGAAGGAAGGCCTGCGCGGCCCTGCTATAGAGTGATTGTAGGGTTGCGTCGGTCGAGGAGGTTGGAAGGGCCGACTCGAGGGTGGCTTTGAGGGGCAACAAGCCCTGCGTCGGCATTGTCGCCTTTGTGGTCTTCGTCGTCATCGTCGCCGTCGACATTCAGCTCAACACGAGTGTAAGCACCTGATTGTCCGGAGGAAGGGGACGCCAACGTCGGCTCTTGCCGAGCCGGGAAACTGGCAGGTCTCCGAAACAACAGCTACAAATAGTACAAACGGCACCGCAAGTTATCGTGACAAATTCGAGGGACCAGGTAATAGGTATCACGAACTGATGTACCGTTTCAATCAGGCGTGGGGCTAGTCCAATATACAAGACATTACAAAGCCATCTGTCGAGCTACACGGCTGGTTGCGCGAGAGTCTGCATATTGGAAGTGCCGGCGTCATGGGAGACCACCGCAAACATGTACTTACCATGTCGAGGTACGAGTCTCTGAGTTTTCATCGTGCGTAGAACTGGTCGCTCATGGAAACAGAGGACACTGGTTAAGGTGTCCCGCCGCAGGCCTGTACCAGGGTAACCATGCACAAGGCATACAACGTTCGAATCGCTGCCGTGTGTCGATGACGCGAGGAGTTCACCCTTTTCTACGCGGTTTTGGATACTCATATCAATGGCTGTGAGATTGCACATGCGGATCAACGAATCGATTGCAAGAACACGAGTCTATGTAGAGCCTCCACCGGGCCAGGATCACCTCTTCTAGCTGCCTTCCGAGTTCATGGGTGCCAGCGGAAAGCGGTGCCTCCGTTGAGAGACGAACTAGTCAAAACGACGAGTTCCGAGCGCGGTGGAAGGCTCTGGGTACGAGCGCACCCAAGCGTCGCTCTGGAGGACGGGAACGCGGGCAGGGATGCGGAAGAGCTTCACCGAGCCCGAACTTTTGAGTCCTCAAAATTGTTTCATGCAGAACGCGACAACTTATATACACAATCCTTTCGTAAGCAACTCTCACCCTCGGAGCAAATAGTGCTAAGTACTCGAATCAGCGTCGAATCAAACAGGGTGGATCTTTGAATCCGCGCGACCCGGGGTTCGAAGATACTGGTGTTGGTGTCGCCAACTTTAAGTGGAAGTGTGGATCTCATCTCATGTCGGGTGACATGGCCGAGTGGCTCTTTCATCTACACCCCCCATTGTCCTTCGTCCTCTTTCCACCTCTTCATCTGTCATTACTCGGGTTGCGATTGACTTGCATCCACAGATACTTGGAGATTTGCCTTCCGTTGTCCTCGACCCGATCCGGCAAATTTGGCGGGCAAAGACGCTCGCTGTTGCTATACGACCAATACATGTCCGTGAAAGGCATGTGTGACAAGTGCTCGATCCCATAATTGTGGACACGATCAACGAATCAATGGGAGCGGGTGCATTTTCTTGCATCGGTGACGTTTGTTGTCTGTCTAACGTGGTCTGGTTCACGCTTTGACGAGGCTAGTGGTATAAATGCAGTCGATTCTCTTCCATCCAAGCAAGATCACCCACCTGTTCGTCGTCACAACCATCAGGCTTACTCCATGGCTCATTCCAACTTCGATCCGTACCCATTGCCCTTCCCGAACGAGCAACAACGATTTTTGATATCCTCGTACTCGTCTCTTGCAGGCGCGCTCGGTACTGATACAGGATACGCGGGACGACAAGAACGAAAACTAACTGCCAGAGACTACGATGCAGTCATCGACAAACAGGCCATCTACCTAGACAGACCACCTATCAGTAACCCCTCGTATCCATACCCAGCACGCAACGTCTTTAATCCCGGCACATACCCTGCGAGAGCACCGTTCTCGGTGTCTAACGGAAGGCTTCCAAACAACAACGCAGACGTCGCATGGGCCGAAATCAGTGATCGGAAGGATTTATTTAGGTTGCCACATTGGTACGAACGCCTGCCACAGCCTCTCCTCGCGGAACCAGACAACCATCAAGAGTACCCAGCTGGAGCTGAGTTGCTTGCGATCCATTTCCTGCGCAAGGGGGACAGACCGCCTTACTCTCTGTGGGATCTGTTGAATATGACCACTATGCCAGACTTGACGGATGGGGATCTTCCGGTACTCCATCAGAGCACTGAGCGTTGGATTAAAGTCAGGTTGATTGTACGACGCCATTTCTTCTGAACCACGAGGTACTTACCGTGCCTCTAAACAGTGGCCCGGCTATTCGCACTATCCGTTTGAGAAACGGATATCTGTCAAAGGAAGTGCCGCTATGACAGCAAACTTACTATTAACGAAACTCGCGAATGATATACACGAATTTGTAAGACTTATTCATGTGAGCTTCCGCCCTTGAAGTACAATTTCTTCCTCATCGTCCCCATTTTCGTAGAACGAGGCTGTGGTTGTCGAATGTGGTCAAGAACGCTGGGCAATCATGGCATTGTGGCAAAATTGCGTCATTACTTCCCTGCGACACGTAACGGGTAGTATCTGGCAGCCGGAGATATATTATCCGAAAACAGGCCATGTCACTGTCAGTTAGTAAGTATAGCCATTGTCGAATGTATATGTTCGTTGTAAAGCAACCCTGTATAATGTGTATACATTTCCCCCTGTAAGATGAAAATCTCAATGACGTACTCGAGCACGGAACGTTTTTCCCCGCATAGTTTACACCGTGGTAGCTTAACGGTTATCACAACAGGAGCAATCGAGGAGAAATAGACGTTGCGGAGCTAAGTATCCGCGACATCGTTCGGTGAGAATTGACGCTCGACAGACACCTCTGCTGCAAGTCGCGAGATGTCGGAGAATGCTGCCTTGAGGGAATCCAAGTCTACATCCAGGCTTTCAGCGCGGTTTTTCATCTGTTACAAGGATGTCGAAGCTGGAGTAAGGAAAACGCGGTTCGCGCGTACCGCTGCGATAGTGTCACTTGCTGCAATTAGTTCATGGTGATGCCCATACACGAGGGATTGCCGCTCGTTCTCCAACTGCCGTATCTCTTCTCGCAACCTCAGGATCTCGTTGTCAACCGGAAGAGGGAGCTTACCTACTAGGAGCTCGTTTTCGCGCTTTAGTAGGGCGGGAAGTGAGGACGTGGTTATCAGCTGATCGTAATATGTCTTTGCATCGAAAGCAGGCGAGTCTGACATGCCAATGTCAATACCATCGATCGACAGTTGGGAGATGCAGACGTGCCCATATTCATTGGATCATTGTTGTTTCCTGGAACCGGTGGTGGTGGTCCTACTCCAAGGCCATAATGCTTTCTCAACAGGTCCATCGCTCGGGTCTTGCTGGACGATCCAGGAGCTGGAGGCGTCCCTTGGGAGATAGACTGACCGAGTCCAGCGTTCGGACGGTGCTGGAGGGGCGCAGGAGGGGTCACAGAGCGGAGCGGCGAGGACATCGCCCGCTGTGTTGACTGCCTTCTTGGCGAGGACGATGACATTTAGGTTCTCGTGACTGGGGAGGTGTTTGGGGTCCGCTGCGTCGCGGTCACGTGTTTTGGTGCGGGTGTGATCGACCAAGTCATTGGCTGCGTACACAAGACTTTCTCCTCGACCACATCCATGACTGTCGGTGTAAACAACTGGCTGGTTGCTGACAGCGAAGACGAGGATGCATTTGACCAGTTGGAGTCAACGAGTGGGTTTGGAGTGGCAGCTCCTACCGACACTACGACTATTCCTGACGGTAAGTCTTGGTCGAGCTATGTATGCATCTCCGTCTCGTAACACAATCTGCCAGTCTCAACAATTCAGACGGCCGTGCTCACTCCAGACCAGCCACGTACCCCTTTGCGGGGTCGTCTGTCACTGTCGACGGTAGACAAGTCCCTCTTCACTACATCGCCGGATGGGACGGAATTGACCATCAGTGACTTCACGAGCCTGCCTTCGACATCTGCAGCACCGCTTGCAATAGTCCCAAAGTCACGACCAAGGCCACGAGTGGTGATGAAGAAAACCACGACTTCCGGTCCCAATGCCTCCTCGAGTACGACATTCCCCCACATTAGCGACCCCTCTATCCGGGCAACGAGGCGAACCGATGACAGCATTCATTCTGCAACGCCTACGTCGTTCTTTTTCTCCGATGCGGTCGATGACGTATACTCCTCACTTGACATCGCGGAGCGCGCCAAGATGCGTTCAAGGAATAAGAAACCTGCACAGCCCCCAGCACAGACAAATGAAGTTATCGAGCTCACATCTGACGAGGATGAGCTCGCTTTGAAACCGATGAAGCGCCAGAAGATACAGGGCGGCCCAGCCCCGAAGCCCACAGCACAATCCAAAGCACGGCCAAAGCCGAGACTGAGGGTCAAACCAACTGCTGCATTGCCAAGTGGCTCACCACCGAGCCCGACTGGCGTTTCGGACCCTCCCGCACCATTATTTTCTCTGCAGTGTGGGTCCTCCCAGCTACCAGCGTCAACATTGCCCACCGTCCCGCCGTCAACACCACCCCAAGCTCCCGACCCCACGACTGTTTCCTCTCCTGTAGTAGTAATAACCCGGAAACGCAAGAGGGTCCGTCCTTTGATCGCCGAGGACGACGATGAGATGGACATTATCGGTGGCGGTCCTCCCGAAGTTTCTTCGTCGTCCACGATGCCTCCTCCCTTCTTCGCTCCTCCGTCATCTTCAGTGCCTACGGATTCTGGGATCGAAATTCTTCCTGCGAAGATCGGCGGTCGAGGAAAAAAGAAACAGGGACCGTCTGACAAGAAGGGAACCCAGAAGAAGGCACAGAAGAAGGGGAAAAAGGGCAAGAAGGCGGAGACGACCATTGCCATAGACGAAGAAGCCGCAGGGGTAACTCAGGGTCCTTTCACCTCAGCTGCGCAGGACAGCCCAGGCTTCACAGAAGAACGTGACTCTCAAGTGGCCGGGAACTCAATTGCGACTGAAAGAGTCTCGGGGAAGCTATGTGCGACGAAGAAGGGAAAGGCTAGAGCGATCGACTCTGAGGGAGAGGAAGAGCTGATTCTTCCATCAATGTCTACTGCTAGTCACGCACCCCCTGCAGATGATGAAGAAGGTCAAAGAAGCAAGGTAGACTAGCTGTCTCTTCTATGTCTGTTTCTGTTTACTCATACATTATGGTGCAGGAAAATTTGCGACCAGATGTCAGCCCTCCGAAAGGAGATTCACCATCAAAGCACGCCTCCACCCCCGGGCTCCAAGTTCGTGACTCTTCAATCAAACCCAGGTCCACTCCTATGTCTGAGCTCATTCGGCGCGTTAACTCGCAGCCAAATTCACCATTTCCTAATGTCTCTAGAACATATTCACCCTTTCTAAAATCTTCTCGGACAATGCTCTCAAGAATTGCACCCCTCCACCCAAACCGTCGGACCCCGCCTCCTCCGCTGCCCCGTCCACCACCTCCAAAGAAAAGTAAGAAACAGCTTGTGATGGAGGAGAGAATTGAGGAGGAATTGGCTGAGACGATAGACGGATGGTCCTGCCTCACGGATGACGAGAGAAAGGCTCTGCGAAAGGCGAGGATTGACGCTGAGCTGGGCTACGAAGATTGAGGGCGGGGACTGTTTTCGTTCGCACAACGCGGGCACCATACATGCCGCGGATGCTGCCGAGGCTATCTCGCGTCGTTAAACTCAAGTCGGGCGATTCGCAACTATCCACGTCGACTCTTGTATCGTGACATTAATGATGGTTGCTAGCGTACAGGCACATATCGCTTGTTCGTAAAGCTTGCCCTCGATGGGCTACCCTCGACAAGCGTCAGAGATAAGCTTTAGGATTCTACCTCTGCAGACCCTGACGCTCGGGTCATTAAGCTCCTCAAACTTCGGTACCGCGTCTATCAGGCTCTCCTCCGGGAACTCTTCGACAACTCCTGCAGCCGTACGCTTACACGTCTTTTTCCACTCCGTATCTCTGAGATCTCCCTCCCCAATCTGCATCACCACCACTGCCACTTTCAGTCCCTTTTCGCAAAAATCAACATAGATCTTGTTATAGATCTTCCAATGGACACCAATCCTGATTTTCTTCGCATCGATGCAAAGCAGGACAAGGTTGACTCTGGGATGCTTGCTGCGTAAAAACTTCTTGAGCTCACGCTCGGCGTCAGGTAAAATCCTGGCGACTTTGAGCATGCGGGTGATCAGCGCAGTCTTCTCGGATCCCTCGTTCAGACCCCTCGTATCCCAGATGCAGAATCTGGTACCCCTTTCGACCAAGTCGTATGGCATGGTCTTGGTGGTGCATGGTCTGACGTTGTTGTTCACTTTAGCAATTTCGTTGTCTAGGAGCATGTTGACGAGGGTGCTCTTGCCGACGCCAGTATTGCCGACGAGGGCCACATGCAGAGTACATTGTTGATTCGATGTCTTTACGCGAGAGTTAACGTCGACGAATACAAAAGTTCAACTTAAAACTGACCGATGTCGCTCGTTCTGGCATCGTTAGCGTTCGCTAGCTCAGGGCGCGGTGATGGTGCAACGAAAAGGCGTGTGCTGGATACGACAAGCCATCTCACCACCATGAGGATTCTGGCAGGCAAGTTGCGCCACGACCCACGCCATGCTGAAGCGGGCTAGGCTTGGCTATATACTTTGTCGATCATCCTCACGATTACCTACGGCGAGTTACAGTGACTTTCAACTATGCAAAGGATGCCGTGCGTAGCATGTGCATACTAGGCTCAATCCTATGATCAACCTATGGAAGAGCCAGTATGGTCTTATGTATCGGAATCGTGCCTTGTATCGACTGGAGACGAAGAACAACTCACAATCTGCCAGCAAGCCGACAGATGAGGCTTTTAAGAGCCAAGGAGTCCCCCGTATACTCCGGAGAAGACGCAGATCTATATCGTCGCACCGTCAACAGAAGATCCTTGATATCTCCGAGCTCCGAGTCCCCAAAACCCAACATTCCGAGCTGTTCCTTACACCTCTCTTCCCACTTCACCGCAAATCCCGGGGTCATCTGGGTGATGACAATCATAGGTATGACCTTCTTATTGCAGTACTCGACGTAGACTTTGCGAAAATGCTGCCAGTGGATTGGGACGTCGATCTTGGAGGCGTGAATGCACCACATGAGGATAACGATCGGACCCGATCGCGACTGCTCTCCGTCCTTGAGATCGTTGACACGCTGGCGGCAGATGTTTTGGAGGTCGCGTTCGGACTGTCTTTTGGAGGACAGCCCGAAACCCTGCTGACGAAGCCAGTTGGCGGCCGTATCCATGAGATTTGGGTGATCTACCGCTTCGTCGAGGCCCCGCGTGTCCCAGAGGCTGCATCGTAGGGTCGTCCCATCGACCTGCAGCGGTGCCGTGTGCACGGTGGTCTCTATGGGGCAGGGCCGAACGTCGTTGGATACCCTGGCGGCCTGCGAGGAACCGTCGATGGCACCGGTGATCATGTTGATCAGGGTGCTTCTTCCAACGCCAGTTTGGCCAGCCAAGAGAATGTTGACGTTGCATCCTTTGGTGCTCGAGACAGTCTGCTGAAATGGAGTCATGTCGTTCTGGAACCTTTACGAGTCCGCTACTTACGTGGGCCAGCGCCGAGCTAGGTCTGTGTGGATGCATCTTGGATGGGGGACGTAGTCGCCGAGGGTTTAGGCCCAGGAGGGATATAAGTATAACTCTCTGCACACGAGGCAGATTTTCCCAGATATATCATCACATTATGATGGAACGAGATGCCCTCAGGCTAGAGCCTGAGGTCGAGGAAGTAGACCGTCCTAATTCCCACCGTCCCAGGACTTGAAGCAGCGACCTGCTTATTCAAGTTCGCTTTTTTGTAAGACATCAGAAGGTGGGTACGGCACTGCTTCCGCTTGAGGCAATAAATTGCTGTAGGACTTGATACGTAGTCATACTTTCAATAGTAATAAACTATTGTTTTATATGTCCGATGAGTTCAGAGATGAGATCCTTGAGAGCCTGGGAATCCTCACGGTACTCGAGGGTAGAAGTAGTTCGATACCTCCTCACCATCTTGACAGGAACGTCCACTCCCAGATTCAATCGCAGGATCTGTTCTTCACACTTAGCCTTCCACCCATCCTTTGGGGGCCCTCGAGTGATCACCACCGCAGGTACGGCTTTTCTTTCGCAATACTCCACATACACCTTTTGAAATTGCTGCCAATGGACGTCAACATCGACCTTTGTGGCGTCAATACACCACAGAACGATGGGTGTAGCGAGTCTGGTCCGGTCCCGGAGGGTTTCTTTCAGCTCGCGTGCTTGCTGCGACGCCAACTGGCGAATCCTATCCACAAGCTTGGCCATAAATGAACTTTGAGCGCCCGCCGCTTCGTCAAGGCCCCGCGTGTCCCAGAGCTGGCACTTCATGGCCGAGTTGAGCGACACCGGGTAAGAAGTGGTATGGGTGGTGCACGGATGAGCGTCGTTGGACACCTTTGCGGCGGCCTCCGAGCCGTCTTGTGTTCCCATGATCATATTGATCAGAGAGCTTTTACCGACGCCTGTCTGGCCGACGAAGATGACATCGATTTCGAGGCTGTGCTGAAGGTATCGACAACATTCATGACGTTATCTGACGACGGAATTCATTGACTCACCGCCATTCTGCCAGCAACTGCGAGCGGGGTGTCTTAGATAGTGCAAGCGAACACGTATTTGTGCGATCGGTCTGGTCAAGGGCGTTGCAGCGCTTTTGACTGCACGAGCCAGCGTAGTTGTCGGTTGTGCACGAGGCAGATCCATATCAGCGATCACTGCGGCCCACATACCATCTTGGACTCTGCACTATGAATCATTTGGAGGTATTTGTTCTTCACAACGTGGCATAAGGATCATGCACATGGCCGCACGGGTTGTACATCCAGTGAACTTCTGAGTGGCTGTGCACCTTGCCTGTGTCCTTCAAGGTCAGCACTATATCACTTCAACCGAAGCCCTCAGCAATCAAAACGATCTGGGGCGAAGAACATGGCTTTACATTACCTTACTAGCACTCTCGACACTTTGAAGGACCAGGCCAAGGACGCAATCTGGGCGCTTTCTTCGTGTCTCTGCCAGCAATCCGCCAAGATTAAAATTAATGGTCGAACATGTCAGTATGCAGCGGCCATTTCGTGGACGGCTGATCTGATCTTTTCACTCCCTCGAATAGTCAATATCATCAAAGTTCTCGGTGAAGGTGGATTCTCTTTCGTCTACCTTGCTCAGGACGAAACTAGCGGGGTGAGTATCTAACTCGCCCACGATTCTTCGTCCTCTTGATATTCCCTTGTTCAGAGACAATTTGCGCTCAAGAAAATAAGATGTCCCACCGGTTCAGATGGCGTGAAGGAAGCCATGCGGGAGGTCGAGGCATATCGGCGTTTTCAGTGAGTAACGGCAAAGCTCCTCCCCTTGACCTCAATCACAACCTGGCTCCAGGCATCCCAATATCATACGTATACTGGTGGGCTTTATTTCAAATCAACGCAGAGGCTATCTCAATCAGCTATACTAGGACTCTGCTGTCGTCCAGGATCCCGAAGGCGAAGGTCAGATCGTATACCTCTTTTTACCTCTGTACAAGGTTCGCCTGTCTTCCCGGAACCCATTACGCAGTTCTAAATTACGCGCAAGCGCGGAAATGTCCAAGACGCCATCAACGCGAACGTTGTAAATGGGAAACATTTCTCAGAAAGAGACATAATTCGCATATTCAAGGGTACTTGCGAAGCTGTGCGTGCTCTTCACGACTACCGCACGATGCCTGGCTCGCAAGCACGGTCTCGTGCCGTGTCTTCCCGGAACGCTGTGTCATCCACTTCACGCACGGACCACATGAACGACCATCACTCCGATGATGAAGAAGGCGACGAATTATTATCACGCTCCCAAAGCCATGGCGACTCATCCGTCAATGTACCCCTCGTAAAAAAGCATCTGCCGGAGATGGAGGAGGATGTATTTGATGGTGACGAGGAGGCCTCGAATATACCGGATCTACAAAATGGTGATTTGGGATCCGGGGAGGGTGGTCATGTGCCGTATGCTCACAGAGACATCAAACCGGGGTGGGTGTTTGAGTGGCCGCAGCCGTCCTTTGACTGAGGGATATATGGATTAGGAACGTCATGATTGCTGACGATGGCGTGACGCCGATACTCATGGACTTTGGTAGTGCGATGAAAGCTAGGATACGCGTGGAAACCAGGTCGCAAGCATTGCTGCAACAGGTAAAGCAAACAGTCGATTCTACTACGACTTTTATCCGTTCTCTTTCAGGACATTGCGGCCGAGCAAAGTACGATGGCTTACAGAGCACCAGAGCTCTTTGATGTTAAGACAGGAATAACTCTGGATGAAAAAGTCGACATTTGGGTAAGGTCGCTCCCATGATACATCTCATTATTAATCACTTTGCTAGTCGCTCGGCTGCACACTGTTTGCGATGGCATATTCACATTCTCCATTTGAGAATACCCAAACTACAGAACAGGGCGGTTCTATTGCTATGGCTGTTCTAAACGCACAGTACAAACACTCGAGTTCAGCCTATTCTCAAGGCTTGAAGGACCTTATCGATAGTATGCTGAAGGCAGACCCGAAAGGACGGCCAGATATCCATCAAGTAGGCCTTCATTATCCAGCTTTCTAGAACGCGAACTGACTTGATAATAGGTCATCCAGGCGACTGACAGGGTATTGCAATCTTTGATGTAGCTTGGCTTTATCGGGACCCATCTTTGACGACGACTCGCCGTAATAGATTTTACAAAGGAGCCATCTATGCAATCCATGTGCCTCTGAAGCTAGGGCCCCACTAGGTTATGACGGCTGGTTCGCTTTCCCCGTGCTTTTGATCTCGGACTTGAGACTAATTTACCGTCGCTCGAAGTCGTGGTGCGTAAAGCTGACTCCACTACCACGTCACAAGTCTTGCTCGTAGAGGTCTTCGCTCCCAACCTCTGTTTCTTGCGGACGATTTCTGGCGAACTCTGCGACCCCGGAGAGTACTGCAAGTTCGCCTTCGATGCGGGTGTGGGCCTTGTTTCCTTGGCCGCAGTGAGCTTTTTCAGTTCCTTTTTTGCCATGGCTTTTGCTTTTAGTTCTTTATGATGTGTTCTCTTTTCGCGTATTGCGGCCTGCTTGGCTTGCTGAGAGATGCACCATATCAGCAATGCAAACTTGCAACGAGCTGATTGCCTACGCGTCTTAGAGTTCGCTTCGACGGTTCCTGCGGCTCTGCCATTTGCATGCTAGATGCAGACTGGATCACCCGGATGACTTCCCAAGCATTGGTACGCGGGTCTACCTCAGCGGAAAGTCGTCTAAAGTTTTCGAAACGTCGTTTATGCTCCTACGTCAACCAAAGTTCAATTGTCAGAGGGTTTCCGTGGGATTTGCACATACTTTGGCATTTTTATGCACACTGGCCATCTCTGCATTTTTAATGAGCTTTCCTTTGCACACGACGCACCCGTGAGCGGTTGGGTCTAGCGAAATGAGGTAGACCGGGTCTCTCAGAACCTCTTCAACCGATATTGGAGGGTCCTCGCCGCCACCCTCGTCCCCTGAATCAGATACAGCAGGACTTTCACCCTGGTCTTCTTCCTCGCCGATGCCCCGGTCTGCCTGGTTGGAGTAGGACTTGGCGCTTTCTTGCTCCGAGTCTGAATTGGAATCATCGGAGTCCGTGTCGTTCAGGCCCATCATTTCCTTTGCGTCATCATCTATTTCCTCCCATTCCTCCCGCCTCTTTCGTTTCCTTTCTACTCGTTTGAACATTCGTTTGGGTCGGGGCTGGGGCTGGTGTGACGATAATCAGGGTGCATAGCCACCGGAGAGGCCGCGTTTTCCTTCCGCTCATGCATTCAAGTTGTCGAGGTGCTCGACGTCTTGGATTCAGAGATATCAAACCGACTAATATCCTCGACCAATACCTATACCAGCAAACCAGATCATTTTTGAATCCGTCTGTTAGCGCTCTTCAAAATTCTGAGCGTACCCATCTTGCCGACGAAACGAAACGCGTTGCGAAAGTCACGGAACAGCTCGTCAAGGCGGCTTCAAGGTCTCAAATACTACCTGCTTCAGGGTGGAAACACAGGAAGTCTTTGAGAGGAGAAGAGAAGCGGCTCAAGAAAGATGTTCGAGCTGGGAATTCGCGCCGGCCGCCAACTAAACAACTGGCAACATGGCAGGAAGCGATGCTTGATTCTGGTGCAGAACTAGACGAGACAGACGAGTCCCGGATGAACGACATTCCGTCTCCCGGGACATACGTCGATATCCGTAGGTAAGTGCTGAATGTACTCTTACACTCATGGCTACTTACTGTACCCGAGGGGTTTAACCTCTGCGTCTGGAGTTGTCCTTGGTCATGCCTTGGTTGATAACCGCAACTACATTCTCTCGCTTTCTCTCACTGGTGACATACTCACCCACTATGTCCTCGACATCTTCTATGAAATTCCGCAAATAGTTCCTCATGATCTCGCGGAAAGGGCTGGTATCACCCCATCACCCACCAAGGAGACAGAAATCAACGCACGTGTGGAGATTCTCAGACGGCTTCGAGAGGTCGAGCGTCGAGTTACTCAGTCCTATTGCGCCATTGGCAGCCGAAACATTGCTCTCTACCCCCTTGTCAGATCTCCAAACCTCAACGAATGGTCGGCTGTCACGCTACAACAAGCCGCAAAGCTCATATCTGACCCGCAAAACCTGGATTTTTATAACTTGCTTGCAACACACCGCTACCTCATGAACCATACGGTTGAATTTGTTCCGCATGCCACTTCTCATCGTACGGCCCAAACCTGGGCGGTCCGTCCGCGGTCCCATGTGAACAAACTGGTTGCTGTCAGGGAGCTAATTCACCAATCGAGCCCAGCTGTCGATTCATTTGTGGCCAAAGCTCGATCCGTCATGGCTGCCAATAGAAAGCGTTCTGTAGAGTCTTGGAATGAACCCCCCACCCAGGAACTGGCTACGGATACCCGGTATACACAAGAGGATCGCTTGATCATCGACGTCCTACACCATTCCCTTCAGCGTCGTCAACTCGTTCGTGTCGATCCCTACTCGCTCGTTGTGACGACCATCCTCAAGAAACTGGAAGTCGCGGATTTGATCGACTCGGCGGTCTTATATCAGGTCTTGGTCGACTTGGGTCACCTTGCTCCATGGGACGACCTGGTCTCAAGGCAGTCGGAACTCGGTCTGGACCATGCCCCGGACGAGAAGTCAGCAAAAGTCATTACCGAGGAACGGATGGTTCAACAGAACCTGACCAAAATGGCTGCCGCTATCTCGCAGCAAAATAACCCACTTGGTCCCGAAGATTTCTATTTCCGCGATCCGGCTGAACATCTCCGTCATGACTTTGGCAGTTTGCCCGTCTATGTCGTGGACGACGTGGGTGCAGAAGAGCTAGACGATGGCTTGTCGGTCGAACCCATTCCCTCCGAGCCTGGTGCAGCATGGATCCACGTCCATATTGCAGATCCCACCGCCATTATACCTCCCACGCACGTCTTCGCACAAGAGGCACGAAAAATGGGGTTCACAGCATATTTTGTTCACAGAACATGGCCTATGCTCCCCAAGTCCTTGACGCTGTCGAAAATGAGTTTGGGTGCAAACTCGGGCTCTGGGCATCCCGAGCGTGTGCTCACCTTTAGTTTCAAACTGGACGCCTTAGGCGATATGGTGGACTACAAGATTCAGACAGCATTCGTTCGGAATGTCGTGACGGTGGACTATGATAGCGTGGATCTCCTCCTCGGCTCAGCCAGGCGTTATGAGTCATTCCGTCCATTTGACTCGTTGGGCCATTCTCCTACTCTCCCTGCTGCAAGCCTGAGTGCTGAACATGTCGACGACTTGCGCCTCATCACTAAGGCAGTTTCGCGGCACAGAGAACGCAATATGGCTTCCAGCAATTATTTTTACACATCTCTGTCCAAAGCCAAGATTTCCATGAGCCCCAAACCTCTGGCTGGTACCGCTCTAGAGTGTCCGGATCCCTACCATTTCCGTGGTTTCCCAACCCTAGCCTATGAGGTCGTCGGTCAGCAGATGCAAAGTTCGGGTGCGCGTATGGTCATCTCGGAATGTATGAAAGCTGCGTGTCGCGTGGCTTCCCGTTGGTCTCTCGAACAAGGTGTACCAATGCTGAGGAGATCGTCCAAGCCACCCGTATGCCTTGGGGATCCCCGTGCCGTCCAGAAGTTACTCGCGATGCGGGACTCAGATGGTCACGTTGATTTCTACGCTGTACAGAAGTCCAAGTTATTCATACCCCCGGTCGAGCACACACTCGAGCCTGCGATGCATTGGAGTATGGGAGTTGCGGACCGCGAAGGCTATATCCGTGTCACGTCGCCGCTACGGCGATATAACGACCTCGTTGCGCATTGGCAGATCAAGCACGCATTACTAAACCCTAGAGCGAAATCCTCACTGTTCTCTCCTGCCTGGCTGGAGGAATATGCACCAGAGATCAAGAAGAGGGAAAAAGAATGCAAGCAGGCAGAGAGACTCAACATCGACTTCTGGTCCCATCTGTACATCAAGCGCTTCATGGAAAACCCTCACACAGAACCTGACCGCCATGATCCTTTACGGTATTTAAAAGCTACCATCTCCGGTACACGTCTTGATGGAACAGGGATGGCTAACTCGTTCGTCTGCCACATCCCAAAACTTGGGTTACTTGGTTTATTGCCGGCGCCGTCGAGCGAGACGTTTGGGGTTGGTGATACTGTTAATGTTGGGATCAGGGCTGTAGAACTGGGTCCTCAACCCCAACTCCATTTATCATTGAGGGAGGGTTGAAATGTTAGCTACATTACCTTGTTTATTACCTTGTTTACAAGGTCACTCAACTTCACAATTGTGTGTCTCCATGACCGTGGTAATCACTCCCCACATTTCCAATTTCAATTCCATGCTTCCCTTTTCGTTCTGTTGTACTATACTCTCCTACTAATTCAGTCAATCAATCAAGATGCTGGTTACTTCGTTCACTGTCATTTTTCCCAGTAATTGTGGCTGTGAGTTCCTGTCCCGATCATTGTGGTATGAGTGAAGGCGAGGAAAAAAATTGGGGCACGAATTAATGCACTGCAGGTCTCGTATCGTCGTCGCAGTGCGCTGTGACGCACCATCGCGGCGAACACCGTGTTTGGGTTGCCGTTCAATCGTGTCGACGGTCTTGTGTCGTCGGTATCGCACTGTTCAAGTGGTCGTCGCGTCATCAGCGCGTCAACACCGGCGGTGAGAGGGTGCGATGATGGCACAGGACCATGAATACAGTGATGGCGTTGAGGAACATTGTCGTCGCCGTTGTGTACGCTGTGCACGATATCAACATTGCATCGACGTCGCGTGTACTGCAGGCACGGACGGTGAGAGGCAGCATAAGGTAATGATCCATAAGCACAGGTCCCAGTAGACAGTGTCTGCTGGCACCATGTGCCGAGTGCAATGGATGCCGGAGTGGGATCGGGGGAGGTTATCACGAGGTCAAGAAGTGCTGGTGAGAGCGAAAGACGCGTGTCTGCGAGTCACAAAATTTGTTGCAAGTGGTCGCTGCTGCGGTGCATCCTCGTCGAGCAGCCTGTCTCCCGGATTGTACATCGTGCATCCTGGCATTCTCGACACCGTCGTTGCGTCATCGCGCATTGACATTGCACCGCCGTCTTGGGTTTCATTGTATTAGGAGGTGGGAGGGCAAGCTGGGGGGGTGAGCTTGTGTGGAGTGGCTCGGGTGTTTGACTGGACATGAACCCGGTTCTAGCGACCTGTTGAAACTTGACACCAATGATGGGTATGCAAAGGGTTCGGGTCAGAGCCAGATACCTCGTTCGCGTGAATATTAGGACGGCCACCAATCATTCTTTTTCACACTACTATAATACGAATCAAGAGTTTGATGTGTGGACGTAAGTAAGGTACCTGCCAGCTACACGCAGGATGGCCTGATTGTGGAATGCTGCTGACTAAGCATTGTGGGCCCATATCGTAAAGGTAGAAAAGTGACAATATTTCTGTTGACGTTTCTTGTCCTCTCGTCTTTCAGTTTTCGTTCATAATGTCGGCCAATAGCACGTTGCTCGCTACGGGCTACGTTGCCACCATGCTAGATTCCGTCCAGAATTATGTTGCGCACTCGCCAGGACGCGCTATTCTCATCGCAGTTGTCTACTCCCCACTCATTGTCATTGTCCTCAACGTGTTGCGGCAGCTGGTATATGTTCTTTGATTCACGCAAAAAAGAAACAAACTGACATCTCTGCAGATTCTTCCTCGTGACCCATCGTTACCTCCAGAGGTGTTTCACGTTATACCCATCTTTGGTTCTGCGATTTCATACGGCAACGATCCATTGAACTTCTTTGCGCAATGCAAAGAGAAGGTGCGTTACGGTACAGTCCTGTATTGAATTTGCACTCAAGTTATTGCCCTTGCCAGTATGGCAATGTTTTCACGTTCGTGTTACTGGGCCGTAAAGTTACTGTCGCGCTGGGTCCCAAAGGCAACAACTTTGTTCTCGGTGGGAAGTCTATGGCGTTTTCGGCGGAAGATGCCTACAAGGTGAGTTGCATCGTGTGGTGGTGTGCTGTCGCTTGACTCTTCCTCAGCATCTCACGACCCCCGTTTTCGGTAAGGACGTGGTATATGACGTCCCCAACGAACTGTTCATGGAGCAGAAGAAGTTCATTAAAGTTGGTCTCTCGATCGAAAACTTCCGCGCCCACGTTGGCATGATTGAAAACGAGGTTGATCACTTTATGAGGACGGATGCAGCTTTCTTGATTTTTCAAATGAACGATATCAACGAATGGGGTCGTTTTGATGCCACTGACGTTATGGCGCAAATCACGATCTTGACTGCATCGCGGACTCTCCAAGGTACTGAGGTTCGCCAGAGTTTGGACAAGTCGTTCTCGGAATTGTTCAACGCTCTGGACGGTGGATTCACGCCGTTGAACTTCCTCTTTCCCAACCTTCCGCTGGAAAGTTACCGCAAACGTGACGAAGCTCACCAGAAAATGAGTGAATTTTATGTCAACATTATTCGGAAACGCAGGGAGTCTGGCATTGTGAGTGCAAAACTTTCAGATGATCAACCTGGTACTTATTTTTGAGGCAGGACGCACAGGACATGATCTCTACACTCATTTCTCAACAGTACCGGAGTGGCAGAACACTCCCAGACCACGAGATCGCCCATATTATGATTGCGCTCCTAATGGCTGGTCAACATACCAGTTCAGCTACTGGCTCTTGGGCCCTACTTCACCTTGCGGAAAACCTGGAAGTACAGTAAATATATCTCTTTCTTTGATGTGCGACCTTTAATTGACCCACTTCTACAGGGAGGCATTCTACCAAGAGCAAGTCAAGCACTTTGGCAATCCTGACGGTACATTCAGGAGCATGACCTACGAGGAACTCCGTGAACTGCCCATCATGGATTCGGTGATTCGCGAAACGCTTCGCCTTCACCCACCAATTCATAGCATCATGCGTTACGTTCGCTCTGATGTCCCTGTACCTCCAACTCTTGCTGCCCCTTCGAAAGACGGTACCTATGTTGTTCCCCGTGGTCACTACGTCCTTGCTTCACCAAGTGTCAGCCAAGTCGATCCAGAGATATGGCGCAACCCCAGCACCTGGGACCCAACGCGGTGGAGCGACCCGGAAGGCGTTGCCGCCCAAGCTTTCAAGTCGTATTCGGATGAAAACGGTGAGAAGATCGACTATGGATTTGGTGCTGTGAGCAAGGGTACAGAGAGTCCCTACCAACCATTTGGTGCTGGCCGACACCGTTGTATTGGTGAACAGGTAAGTCACGATCCTCTTCGGCCGAATGCCGGCTCAATTGCTCTACAGTTCGCATACCTACAACTGGGCACCGTACTTGCAACGATATTGCGCCAAGTAGAGATCAAGCTGGATCAACCGCTGCCAGAGCAAAACTATCATGTACGTGTACCCCTAGCCCCCTGCTATGACTTCTGTTGAACTTTCCCTCAATTAGACCATGATCACAATGCCGAAGAAACCTCGCAATATCTGTTACAGACGCCGAGCCTTTGATTGAATACTTAGATGTCTGCTATTTTATCACGTTAAATAATGAATTCCATGCTCGCTGGTGGTTTTTTCGGCTCAGTGACGAGTGCGAGTCACATGACCTGAAAGGTTAGGATCTCAGTCGGAGTCAGTCCAATACACCTCGCAGCAACATGGCGTCGATGTTCCCCGTCTTCTTCATTCTAGTCATTGTCCTAGGGTTAATGGCTTGCGGTTACCTGTTTGTCCCGAAGAGTCCACACCAAACGTAAGTGGTCTGCCTGAAACCAACGAAACAACTGGTGACCAACTGATACAGAACTATTCGAACCATTATTTTACTCACACTTACATGCTGCTATCTCATGTGGGCGATCACCTACATGGCACAGTTGAACCCTCTCATTGGTTGGTAGAGACCGTCCCCGAACTGCTCCCCATCGACTTACTATTGTTTCACCAGTGCCTATTAAATCGGTGCTGGAGGCCTGACGAGCATCGATACTCAGTGTTCACAGTAGTTTCAATACCAGTTGGTCCCACTCTTAATTCTCCTGGCCTGCTCTGACCAAGCCTAGTTCTTTTAGATGTACACAAACTAGATACTAATCTGGATCCTTTCTGAAATCCAGTAGTCCGCCCAGCCGACGACTGTCCCTATTTTCTCTCCCACCCTGAGATGGCCGCACCTGCACCACTTTCGTCCCAATTTGAGCCCCAGGTATCTGCCCCTCCGCTGACTTGAGCCCAGCCATTGTCTTCCCGGTACCATGGGCTACCGTCACATGTGACACCTATATGTACGCCAGAGTCGAACGAGCTGTCTTCCACGTCGTAGTCGGACACGTCTTCGTAGATCGCGTTTTCGGTCTCCATTGGCGCGTTTTGCTCGGGACACTGAGTGCCAAGCCCCTCAACTAATTGAATCTTCCAGTTTCCGCGCCGTTCGCCGGCAACCCGCCCTACTTCTAGCCTGCCACTTTGTTCTGCTACGTCGACCATGATGTCTATAGACCCACCGCACAGAATAGGCAGGTTATCTGCGAACCAGAGCTCTTGGACTTTAAGGACGGTCTCTCCCCACTGGTGGAACTTGACGGCTATCGCTTCTTCTATTTCTCTGAAGTCGGAAGGAGATCCTGCGCGTGGGTGCGCTTTGTGATGGTGCCTCGCCACCAACATATGGGGCTCTTTATTCACGCTATGAATGGCCTGGGTTCCATGCTCTCTAGCCGCCTTGGAGAGACGGTCGTCCAGCCGTCTAAAACACGCAACCTGGGTGGCGCCGCCTAGGATCCCGTCCCGGCCCCAAGGATCTTGTTCTTGGGGTAAACCTATAGTTGCAGTCTCGACCGTGTACCCCCATTGTTGCGCAACAGTATTGCACCACTGCACAAATTCGTCTACGGTCCATTCGAACTTGTGGTCGGAATGTCGAAATACACGATCAGTGCGTCGCGTAGGGTCTGGATATCCCCCCGGATCTGCGGTTCCCGGTCGGGACCATCGCGGGTTGAACGTATACGATGGCGTAGTGGCAAGAAAAAAGCGCGGTCTATAGATGCCAAGCACGACGGGGGCGACTCGAATGAGGAGGTCGTCCGTCAAATGTTCGATTCTACCAACGTTCGTGAGCTGGAGGAAGGGACTAGACCGCGACGAAACCTTACAGCTCGCTGGCGACGATGCACTGCACGTTAGCAAAGGCGAGGTTGATCACGTCGACGCTCCCTTTCCACAGTTCGATGTCCAAGGGTTCCCAGCGCGTATACAGTGGGTTTACTGCAACCGGGGACGTGTACTGAGCAGCGATCTCGAGTTGGGAGGACGAGATATCGAGTCCTGCGATGCGTGTCGCGTGCAGATCAGGTGTATCTTGGTCATGCAGACCCACGTCACAGAACAGCGAAGAGAGCTCATGATCGTCGTCCCGAAAATGACCCGGTCCCAACCAAGGTGCGGGCTGGCACAGCGTCGCAAGAAGGGCGCCTTCGCCACATCCAATATCTACGATCTGTATATGTTTGTCTCAGTGAAAGTACTCAAAATAGGACCGAAAGCAAAGGCAATCTATGATCACACGAACCTCGGTGAGTCGTTCACGTCGAAGGATGTCTAATAGCCATATTCTGCGTTGATGATGCAGAGGTGGAAAGAATGTGACTTTGAGAGGCTCAGAATCACTTTCCATGTCAGAATGATCGGCCTAATCACGTCGAAACGTGCATAAACCTGAAGAGACAGACACTTATATGGTGCAAGTGCAGCTGGGAAAAACAGGAAGGTGTCACGAGTATTTTGTATCGCGCACAGGAAGCACTTGGTCGGAGGAAACCCAATAAAGCTACAACATCAATGCATCACCGCGTGTACGAAGGAGTCTAGAAAGCACAGGACCAAAACAGCAACCATACCAACAAGTGCGATGTAACACGCCATTTCAAAACGAGTAAAGAAACATGAACAGATGTCAACCGACTATGTGTTCAAAGTAACGAGTAGGCGAACTGCGAGGGATTGCAACGGGAACGAACTACTGGTACGAGTTTCGGCACACGAGTCCGGAACGAAGATATGGGACAATCAGACCAACGCAGCTGATTGTAAGTAACCCCGGAAGATGGAGTCTCGCACTGAACAGTTTCTTTGTGAGAGATAAAATGGTACCACTACATTGGACGCTTACCGTTACCGATAATGCTTTGTGTAGCTTTCGTGTCCTGTGATGAGGTCGATCGAATGTCAGTGAGACATAACGGATCCCAGAACGGTACCAACCGTAACGTTGGTAAGGTGCGTATATAAGACTCGTCGGTTTTCGTTATTCCTCTTATGGACTTGCAGGAAATGGGCTCGGAAATATTGGACTACTGATTCATACTCATTCGGACGGTCGCCGTACGATAGGATGCTTACTCCACGTGAGTGACGAGATGCAGAGCTCAACGACACGTACTATTTGGAGACCAATAAACCTTGCTCGAGCTTTTTTCTCAGGATGTCCGTCTTGTCTGACAGCAGATATCTGCTAAGTTCTCGTCCCTAAGACGTGTATGGAGACATACTGAGGAACAGCACTAAGTGGACCTTTTTGAGGAGCTGATTTGAACAAATTTGGGTAAAAAGCTGCAATGAATCATCGATGCGGTTTGTACGAGGGTCTTCTTCAAGATACTACATCGAAATGGATGAAACCAAGTCCGGTGGGATCATTCAGGGAAACGTACTTGGTCGAAGGCGCTAATCGGGCTAACAAAGATGATGGCGTTGGCATCATCGAAATATGGCACCCACGAGTGGCGTTGCCCTCTAGCGCCACCCACGTCATAGAGGTGCCACGAGACGCTCCTTCCGTGGATATCCACATCAAAGATATGTTCAGCGACACCCATTGTCTGGATCCGAGCATGCAAAATATCGTCTACCGACGTCAGCCGACAGTAGATGCATCGATCCATCTAACACCCACCTGTCGAAGGAATATAGTCTCGCGCCGAGATGCGAGAAATGTTGTTTAAGAAGCTGTAGAAGTAAATCGTTAGCAAAGTACACGCATATATGCGCTTACTTACAACTCCGACCACTCATCAAGTTTCAGCTTTCTCTGCGATATCAAGGCACGGACGACTGGGTGTTCCCAGAGCGACATCATGTCCTCGCGACACTGATCCAACATTGCGGCAACGTGATCGACTAGAGTGTCTGAATCAGCGTCAGTCGACATAGCCGTACCAGGACGCTCGTTAAGCGCGCTAGCGCTTTCGGTACGTTTCGATCGCCTTCCTATGATCTTCTGTCCGGCATGAAAAGTCTTCGCCTGCCAACCACAGCGAACATAAACTTCTCCTTTACCGGATCCTGATACTGCAATACCGCCGCTGAGTCGATCCGCCAGTTGCGGCTCGGCATTTACCACGGGTAGAAGGTGACGACGTAAACCCGCAACGGAGGAAGATTTAGTAGGGCTTGAGGCCGTGGGGCTTGGCAGATCTGCACCCGGTGGGAGATCATCGATATGTAGTCCCATGAAGCTAGCACGAGATGTTCCGACTAGAATGTTGTCGTCTTGGCTGAGTTCTTGGCGTTCCAGAGTACTCTGAGAGTCGGAATCATCGTCTACGCCGTCCCACGCGTCCAGGGTGACCAGGATTTTTTTGATGGAGCGGACGACGTTGAAATATACAACAGTTCTCCAGGACATGCGCTCGCTCTCGAGCGAAGCCGGACTGTACATGAGCTGGAATTGCTTCTGCAACGTCGACTTGCCTGACTCGGCCTGGCCCAAGAGCAGTAACTTGAAGCGAGCGACATAAGCATGTGATAGACCAAATATACATGACGGATGTCACCTTCACATCACCCCTGGACCGTTTCAATCTTTCGCGCTCGAGTCTCAGTTCTTCATCGATTTGCTCGGATATGCGACGAGCCTCTGCCTCCTGGCGCAGACGGACTTGACGATCAGCATCCGACTCTGAAGCGGGAGGCCGGATTGCAACGGAGAGGGGATCGTCTGTGGTGCTGCGGATGGAGGACGTACGGATCATGATGGTAGTTTGGGGTCAAAGATGAAAGAGCCTATAAGTCAGTGCGTGCGCTGCGCCCGACCGGCCCTTCGCAGGCGCGCTTCGTAAGATCTCCCAGAGACGGTCACGCATGTTACACACGTCACATCATGGTCAGTTTCCTCCGATCCGCCACCACCGCGCATATACTCACCGTTGCAACCGCAGTCTGTGACCCTCCACACGTCCCATGGCGAACTCAAGGTACGCTGCACGAAATCTTCTTCGTGCTACTATCTTACTGTCATTATATCAAGATCGAGGTATTCTGCGAAGCTGTGCCGAAAACTGCAGAAGTGAGTCCATCGGTGGTAATTGCGTTTGATTCCGTTCTCAGCTTGAATCCAAGAACTTCCTGGCGCTATGCGCGTCGGGTTATTATAACAACTGCATGTTCCACCGCAATATCAAGGGTTTTATGATTCAAACCGGGGACCCGTCTGGCTCAGGCAAAGGTGGCCAGAGCATATGGGGCAAGCCCTTCGCTGACGAGATACGATCCACACTCAAGGTGCGGAGTTTGCCGAGCAATGTTCTCCCGTTTAAATCCCCGTGTTCAATTCCAGTTCAACAACCGTGGTATGGTCGCCATGGCGAACTCTGGTCCCGATACCAATAAATCACAGTTTTTCATCACGTACGCAAAGCAACCACATCTCGATGGAAAATACACGATTTTTGGCAAGGTGATTGACGGCGCCGACTCCACTTTGGACCTGATGGAGCGCGCCCCTGTCAATAATAAGAACAGACCTCTCGCGGAAATCAGACTCACCCATGTAGGACACGAGCTACTGATGTGTGAGACACCACCTAAATCAAATTTCTAGGTGACGATACATGCTAATCCTGTCGCTGATGCCCACCTAGCTGGTCGTTGATATCGGAACCTTTCGCCAAATGATCGCTATTGGGATATCTACGAACTAATTTCCAGCGCGGTAATTGCATGCCATTGTAAGGTATCAAATTCATCGCTTGATAAACCCGACAAGCTCTCTCTGCAGTTCTCTTTGTTTTCTTGCTTTGTCTAGGTCGTCCACGCTGCGAAGATCATACACGATATCCCGTGTCTTTCCAAAGTACACCTGTAGGCAGCCTCATTAGTAATGTAATCCTACTAGTAAAATGAACAAGACCTCTTGAAGAAGGTTCCGCATTTTGATCTCCATCTCCTCGATCATCCTTCCTGTATTCGTGATATGTGATGAAGAATCCTGCAGGGGCCAGTCTTGCTCCGCCTGGATCGCGAAAGAGACGAAGAGTCAGTAAACCTTGAATCATGAAGGCCGCAGATCACCTGTCGGGTCATGCTTCCACTCAAGACGACTTCACCCGATGACTTCGATCCGTGATCGGGAGCTTTCTTCTCCACGGTGACCACGGCTTGAGCTTGCACGTCCTCGGTGCGCCGCGTGACAAGCCGGAGCATAACCGTGGACGTCAGCTTGTAGTGAGCTTGCCTACCACGTTCAGCCGTCTCAAAAACGTGTATAGAGTCCCATGATCCGGATGGTTCATCTGGACTCGAAGGGTCCATCACTGGGAAGATGCTCAGTCAGCATCGCCGCTCCATCGGCCGCGGAGTGAAGGGTACGCAGCAGACCCATCAAAGAGCCGTCGCGCACCTACCCTTTTTTAGTAGCACTACGCCTGCGAATCCACCGTCCTCTAGTTCCCAGAGGTAGACAGAAGAGACTCCTCCTTCGTAATACCTGCGCATATGGAGAGGGTGGTGAGATCCACACGAGAAGTGGATGCGGTGGCTGGAAGGCGTACAGTTCCCTGTAGGTGTCGAAAGCTTCGTTCGCCGCAATTTCCAGTTTGCGTAGTCTTGAGTTTGGAGTAGTTCCGTCTTCCAGCGGCGGGTCATACTCGTTCGACCATGGCGATCTGAAGAGACGCGTCAGTAGTGGCCACAGACCAACTACGAAACGATTCCAGAGGCAGATTCACCGATAACTATCGCCGTCCCTGTTGTAATCGCAGGCGAGATAGTCCCTTCCGGTCGCACGATCCGTCAGCACTTTGAGTGGCTGGTCGACACTTCCAAGAAGATCGTCCGCGTAGTCTGGGCAGATCTGAATAAGGGAGTTGATGTTCTCTTCTACGCGAGTTGGCGGCAGGCGCCGCATGAGATCGAGCATCGAGTCCACTGGATCGGCCATACTGAACTACGCGTCTGAAAGTAGTGTGTTAGTTGGTGGCTCACGAGTAACAAATGTGGAGACGCGTGTGCTGGTAGCGCTGCTCCAAATCAAGTATGGTAGGTACTTCTGTAGTATGTATTGCCAAGTAGGTAAGGTAGTAGACCATTCAAGTTATTGTTCATTCAATTTTTCGTATAGACTACTTTTCTACGTCCCTACGTTGTTGGATCGTTATTTAATTTTTAGCTCGTCATACATTGGCACTCTTTTGCACGTGATGTTGGCTGATGTCAAAGTACTAACTGATACTAGCACTACATACTGGCAATGCACGCTGAGTCCGACTCTTTGCCCTGGACACGCCCTGCTTCACGCTTGAAGTCGTCCACTGCGTTCTTCTCGTTAGCTAGGGTCATGACGTTGAATTTATGGAGCTTGTAATAGTCTCTCAGGATGCTGACTCCACACACACTCTGAAACACGCCTAACTTATGTCTGGACGGGGCAAAACGGTGGCATGACGCACCTTGAATACTTCTACAAGGACAAATACCTCCGGGTTGTCAAGGTCCACCACGTAGTTTTCAAGCATACATTTCGCTATTTCCTCGATGATGTCCATCCGGGTTAATGTACTGTGATTTCGCATCCGCAGTTCGATTTTGTACTAGACGGAGAATGCCTTGTGGGCAACAAGAGAAACGAAATGCCACGTCAAGCTCACCTTGTGGACTCGAGGCACATCGGTGCACTTTGCATCCTCCGCGAAAAACGATGCAAATATACGTCGACACATGGAATGTATCTCTGAAAGATTTGCCACGCAAGATCCGGAAACCGGAATAAGCCTATGCGTATACCTTGGGTGTGTCAAGAGATGTGACCGATGATTCTGGAATGAAGGTACCCGTACCTTGTTCTCGACACACCCGTCTTTCTGACGTTCTCCGCATGTGCGACGACTAGCCTGACTGGATCTACCGGGGGCCTGCAGGAAATGAAGATCACTAGAAAAGGTTAGCTTTGCATAGTTCAATTAGTGTGGCCTTTGATGCACTTACCGCAAGGAGTATTCGTCTGGCAATTGACTGGACGAACAGCTCATAAGTGCCCAAAGAAGAACGGCAGGCTACCAACCGAATTGCCTGTCCATCCGTGGTCGCTTAATGGCAGCAAGCTCTTGTGCGACTTTGGCTTCGAAGTCCGCACTATCTGATTCATCGTCTGAAGCGTCACGATGTTCTCCAGCCTGATCCGTCTTTTCCTCCGGCCACAACTCTGTAGCTAGCTACTCATAATTAGACCAACATACTTGAAATGAAAGCATTGATTGACCGAATCAAATACGTCGTATAATTCGCCAACGGTTTGCTTCTCCTTTCCCTTGACACAGGTCGCCCAGACACCAGGACCATCGATAGTCCGCTTCACCCAAGTAGGGGTTGGGCCATCCTGCACGCCGTGTAGGAGTCAGCGTAGCTTGGAAAAATCCACTCGAATTCTCACCGAGCGATATTTTCGTTTTCGTGGGGTCATTGCCAGTGATGAACCCAATTAGGCATCGTGGATTTGCATGTGGCTTGCTGTCATTGTCACCCAGACTAGCACGTCACTATCATGTCTAAGGTATCTAAGCAACTGGAACATCACCCATCCATAACCAATGATACACTGCGTAGTGGTGAACACCATTAACTGAAAATATAATAACGCCCCTTCGTCTGTGAGATGCTGGGGCGGTAAAGTTGCCCAGCTGTAGGCAACAAGACCGTTCAATGATAGACCCGTGTATGCTATTCATCGTCTTCATCATCCTCATCATCGTTACCTTTCTCACCACCAGTCCACCTTCGCTCCCACAGCGGAGGTGGTGCGTCTGGTGGGGGGTGAAGCAATGGGTGATCAACTGGCAAGGTAGCGCGAGCGGCATAAAACCGCTGCGTCAAAGCCTCCCGCTCTAAATGCAGCTCTTGCAAGTAATCGATGGCTAAAGGAGGATAAGTCTACGTACACTTCGCATGAAATCACTCACTTTTAGACAGCACGACATTCTCACTCCTGGGCCCAGCTCGTCCATCAATCCTTTCGCCGTCATCGCACTTTCTCTTCCCCTTTCCCCTCCTCCGGCTCTTAGGTTTACCCTCAGCAAGTTGGTGTTCGTCCTCTGCCTCGCACGCCTCTCTAAGCGCCGGTATGGTTTCGCAAAGGGCATCGTATCCCCTGCGGATATTTGCCCTCCGCTTTTGCTCGGATTGAATGTGATTCGCTTTCTTCTGTGACGGCGACAATAACGACATCCTGTTTTGAGATAACAGCTGCACGTCATCGAAGTGGCTTTGAGAAGTAGAAGGACGATGTCGCTTGCTGGACGATTTCGCATCAGGCGGAGGAGACCGCTTAGTCGACGAGGGGAACCTCGCAGTCGATGAGGACGATGTCAGGAGATCTGCGGGTGATTGCCTGGACGACGACGACGACGACGAACTTCGATCGTACAGACGTAAATCCGAGTTACTTCGTCTGCTGTTCCCAGTAGAATCAATGATATGGTGGAAGGGAGGCTGCGCAAGTTGTGTATGGGAGGTTGATGGAACGAGTCGCCCAGATGGCGAATTCGACTGTTCGGCTTCGTCGGCATTGCTAGACAAGGAACGCTGCTGCCTCGTCGAGTATAAAAGTGTGAGTGAATTGTTGTGTTGCCTATGCATTGGCGCAACCGAGCTCTCTGCAGGGGAATACGGACCAAGCGGATAACGCCATTTGTCTGCGTCGAGTGACATGAGATCCTTTGTTGCCTTCGTGAGCGCTTCCGTTCCGCGAGCTGGCGGCATGTGCTCATGAGAGATCTCGAGCTGCGTGTTCCAGTCGACTGGCAGAGGAAATGCCGCGGCGTCGAGGAAAGACTGGAATGCGCGGGACTCTGAGGGGGTCAGCAACGACATCACGAAGGAAGCGGTATCGAGGAAAGGATACCGTGGCGCAGGAAGAAATATGAATATGAGTGACTTCTGATGCGGTGGTTGGACTGAACCGATGACTTTGGATTTCCTACCACTGGCGGATTTCCGTTTTAGGATCATTCTGTTTTAGGACCATTTTCCTTCATACGTCTTACTGTGAGTTGTCAGCACAATCATCAGGCTGGCATGGACCCTCTCTGGAGTGCTCCGTATGTTCACTGTGTACAACTAGAGAGAATTCCTCATTTGATGTTCTACGTTCCATCACCGCTGCGACAAGTCCACTCCGCCAGTGACCGGGAAGATTCGGGTAGTCCCCTAAACACAATGAACCGACACCGTACGTAGCTGTCCGAATGCATTTTTTTCCGTGCTACTGCTCTTGCAGCGCCATCGACGTCGCATACCTGAGTATGCACTACGGGTAAATTACTGCACTTGGACGCCAGTTCAAGTATTTCAGGAACACCGGAAATGGGGCACTGCGCCGAGATGAGTGTTGCACGTGGACGTGTCATCGGGAATGATCCTGAGGCCAACTAGGTCATTTCGATTGGGGCAGGATCTCAGGATTCTTTGAAACTAGGTTGGACGTTACAGTTCCTCCAGCTTGCTTGATCCTTTGTGGCATCAGAATTCGAAATGAAAAAAAAAAAAAATCTTGCATTACTCCGAGGATTTATTTTCGCGAAGGCGTTCTAGAACATAATTTCAAGCGGTGGCAGGTGCTGTCAAACTGTCAGGCTGAAATTCGAGCAGACCCAAAGCGATCAGATCATGGATTACTGCGTTTGACCACCAATTCCAATTGTCAAACTAAGTCCTGCAAGAATTGTCACAACAGGAAGCAGACAAGGTTAGCTCTCTTGGCGCAGGTAACGTCTGACCTCGATCGCATGCATGAGCCAGGCACCAAGGCTGCCTCCCACAATGTATGAGCTAAAGAATCCAGGAAACACTACCTGTCTAATGGAACATGATCGTCAAGAAATACGACAGCGCCAATCGATGCATCTCGAGTGCCTCGCGCACTTTCCGATGAAAAACTTGGTCATCGAAGGGCTTGCTTTCGTTGCGGAAGGCCACATATGTTACCTGGCAACTTGCTGGCAACCTCAACTTACCCGGCAAATGTTCTGCTGGATCGGTAGTCGACGATTACGAGAGAAGATCTAAGGGTTCGGGGAGCATAAGTAAAACAGGGAGGCCGATTCGTGGACGAGGACGCAGTACCGGGAAAGGCTTTGCCCAATAGTCGGCGTCGGCGAAACTGTCAAAAAAAAAAGGAATCAGTAAAATCAATACCCGGCGCGACAGATAATCCCGCCTACTGAAGTAATGCAAGGCGCAGCCATCAGCATTGACTCGTAGATAATTCAGATGGCACAGCAAAAACTATCTAGATTATTAAACGTGAAAAAGTTCGTTTAGCCAGGATCACGGGTCTATGTTGAAAAACCGTGAGATGGTAGTATGAGTGGTACATCGAGAAGTAGACTATGCAGGAATAAAGGACGTGATGAGGGCGGGGTGGTATACGTAAGAAGAGTAGAGTATGGGTCAGGTCCATGCATGTACGTCTAAGGAAATGCGAAGCTGGCGTCGACATATTCAGCAGTGATTCGAAGCACGACATTTCAATGAAACTAGAAGATCGCACACCAGCGGCAATGGAAAACTGTGATAACGCGAAATCCTATCGTTGAGGTGCCAACGACGACAGCGACAACCCTTGTGCAAGCTCAGGCTTCCATGCGATTCTTCGAGAGGCTTCGGCATAGTCGACCCACTCTCTTGTTCGCTCTTTGCACTCGAGCCAATCTTTGTCTAGAGACGACACTTCGAGCTCGTAGAAGTGATATGTTGTTGAAGGCGACTGGATGGTTGTCACGTATCGTGTAATTTTGCCACGAACGCCCGCTGGAATTTAAAAGCGAGAGCAGGGAGTGGGATAGGACATTCATCAGGAGATGAGATGACGGATAAAGGGACAAAGGGTGAGACCTTCTTCCAAGGCTTCCCGCGAGGCTGCCGCCTCCAATTTTACGTCCGTGGGCTCCCAGCCCCCCTTTGGTACTAAGAGAGTGAGTCAGCTTAGAAGGCGACAAGAGAACAGAGTGACGTGTGTAACGAATACATAGCTGGAAGGGGAGTCGGAATGGGAGAACACGCACAGACCCATAAATCTTGACGTTTTCGACTTGTGATGACGAGCACCTTGCCTGAAGCGCTTGTGATCGGAATGGCGCAGCACACCACGCGAGGAACTTCGCGTCCTTTTGTGCCCATTACTGAGTAAAAATTAAAGTGCTTTTACAGGGGCAGAGTGCAAGCTCGGGATGAGAGATGCCAGTGTGAGGGAGGATGGATGTCTTGCGCGTCTTACAATTATGCTGCAAGCCGGTGGCAAGAAAGTGAGCAAACCTCGACCGAGGCAGTGACCGTAGCCGACCTGGGTCGTGACAGCTTGAATGCCGAAAGGGGCACTATGGGGAAATAAAGTAGATGGTGGAGACGAGCTGAGGAAGATGCTGTGAAGGAAAGACGGGCGTTGGAAGGGCCTCGGAAGAGAATGGAAGTTTTTTTACAAGTTTTTGAACGCAAGTGGTCGTGTGTCTGAAATTACGCAGTGGCTTTCATTAAGCAGCGAGTGACGAAAGCGGGTTGCCACCAGCGCACGCACGTTCGCCGGCAAATATTGACACGGCATGGTCCCGTCACCTAGATGACTCAAATCGATGAACGCTTGCAAGATCACGTCCTCAGCTAACTATGGCAGGCACATGGCGAGTCTATTTAAACGGTTCACGGCATTGCCCCCGGCCACGATCTTTCCACGCCCCTTCAGTGTATTCGAGCCATCTCGGTTTTACGTTCGTTTGTCAGTACTCTAAAACATGCGGGCAGGCTTGCCAGGACAATTGCGCAGACGGCCATCACCGGCACCACTGCCGGATGCGACGCTCGCATCTATTCGTTCCAGCTGAAAATAGTTCAAACAGCGTGAGAGTAGCACGACGGAACAGGGTCGATGTGACTTACGCGACTAGGAACATGCACAAGACGCCGAAAGCCATTGCAGCGAACTTGAGAAGTTTAATCAACCGTCCGAATCTATCAGAAACAAGGAAGTCGTCACACCTCTCGCAATGCCTGCGCTCCACTTTTACTCTCCGCTAGCAGACTGACATCCATGACAGATCATCAACAGACGCACCAACGTTTGATGAACCGGCACTCACGTAGGCAACACAGCAACGGCGCCGATGTACAAAAATCCTCCGGCAACAAAGGGGATTACCTTCCCAACTAGTTAACTTGTGAACTAGGTTGTGCAGCGTACGTACTAAGTCTGCAGGCTGCACCGTGGTGCCAAGGATACCGGAAGCATCCTGCCTCACGCCTGCCGCTAAATCGACTGACACTTGCTCCAGGCCAGAGGCTGACAGGTTATGAATCGCTATGCCCATGAACGTACTGTTGAATATGAATATGTGGCTAGCCAATCGCTTGAAAGTCGCACTCACCCAACCTGATCAAGATCGAGGCCAAATACTAAATACAAGCCATTCGAGATCGTGAAAACGTACAAATGCACCAATAGCAGTCAAAAACTGCGATTGCATAGCTTGTCGTTTGCTAAATCCGCTGCGGACCAAAATCGAGTAGTCAGCTATTTCGTGAGGTATTTCATGCGCAAAACAAGCCAATGTGGTGGTTGCTCCGATCAGAGGAGAGGAATAAAAGGACGCAGCCATACTAGAGACAAACTTAATCACAAGTTCGACTGCACGTCTCTGATGGGACTCACGCCAGCCCATCTGTTCTACGCGAGGCATTAGCACAGACAGTAACACAACAGACATAACTATACGTACATGTTGTGCACGAAGTCGCCAAAAAGATTCAGGTAAGCAGAGAGTTTCGAAGGGCCTGTGCCTAGTTGCACCAGATCGACTTTTTCTGTTTCTGATTGGTCACTTCCGCCCCCTTTCTCTCTGCCCCTGGGCCGCAGACCATCAACTGACGGCGTAATGGATACACCAGAAGCAACGGCGTTGGCCAGTGTGTTTACTTGCGAGTGAGAGTGGAAGTGGCCGTGCGAATGACCCTCGCCTCCTTCATCATCACCGAGAACCCTCAAGGACTTCTCCATGATGAAGAATGTGGAAAACCCAATAAAAATACCGAGCCTATCAATGGATGTTGAGTTGTTGGAACATTTTGATTAGAACCCACAAACCCGATCAGTATGTTTCGCTTATCTTCCACCATGACAAAGTGTGCACCCGGGTCTTGATGTTCACCAAGGAATGCATGAGGTACCAGGTGTAGAAAGACATCAGACAGGAGGCCACCTGTCTGTGCGATCTATGAGATGAAATGGCCGTCAGGTTTGTGGAAAGCGGAACTGACGGCAAAGGCTGTCATAGTGTTGAGGGTATTCCCATCGATTTCCGCGGGAATAAATGCAAGGATAAAGTTAGGTATACTGAAACATGAAACGTTGGTAAACCGCTCAGCGAACCAGGTTTCGATGTTAACTTAAAAGACGCACGAGCTGATGTAAAATGTTCCCAGAACTGCGACAAATGGTCACGAACGTGTCAGACGGCCCCATAATACAACCGGAACAACGGACCTGCGTTCCAGCCAGGACCAAAGGGAAATAGCCAACCGAACACCTGTCGCATGATGGGGGATTCATTATCCTCCACAGCACGTTTGAGGTCGCTCAGCTTCTCTACGGCAGCACATTCATGAATGTCGGATTCCTGGCCATCAGTAACGTGTTGGGCAGTCAGCGTTGTAGAAGTAGGTGGTATGTTGAGACAGACATTCACCCGTATGACTAACTTGGACAATTCCGAGTCAGAGCAGAATGCGGCGTGTGCGGTCAGAATGAAACATAGTAAAAGAGTGACAAATAGTATGGTACGACTCCTTGGTGCTCCCATGGTTCAAAGTGTTGCAAATGAGGCGTGTTCAAGGAGCTGCAGTAAGGATCGTAGTTCTCGGCTGCATCCGAAATCCGCAACTCAGCTCTCCCTTCATCCAATGATCCCGGACACATATCCTTCTACAGAGGAGCAGCTTACTCTTGCTGCAGCTGAGAACCTCATGGTCGCAACAATGGCGCGTTATGATCCATCTCACGACGCGTTTCATGGTATGGCTACTTGTCGCGCGCCCATGCACCTTTGACATTTCTGGCTTGTATCGATCAGTGCAGCGCGTGAGGAAGACAGCCTTATCTCTCGCACGATCACTTTCACATAAAAACCCTGATTTACTAGTCGTAGAGCTTGCTGCGCTCTTACATGATGTATTGGACAAGAAATACGTTTCAGCTGCTGAAGCTGCCGACCCCTATGCATATTTTTTGCCATTCTTCCAATCAGTGGCCAAAGATCACGCACTAGACTTAATATCGGATGGTCGAGCTGCTCTGATCGTGAAGATCGTGGAAAATGTATCTTGGACGACAGAGAAGAGACTGCGCGAAAGTGGCGGATTCGGAGAGTGGCACACCACATGCACAGAACTTCATTGCGTCCAGGACGCCGACCGTTTGGACGCAATTGGTGCGTTTGGTGCGTTGCCGTCTTTCCGAAGTCGTAAAGCGCCTGCCTGAATTCGATACAGGGATTATGCGATGTGCGGCCTACAGTGCGGCAGTGAACCAGTGAGTTTGAATTGCACGGTGATCCGGCGTGCATCTCATTTTCAGACCTTTACACGCGCCACTAGGTCGTAACGATACTGCAGTTCAGCATTTCTACGATAAACTTCTCCACGTACAAGATAGGCTCAAGACAGAGCGCGGAAAAATGATGGGCGCTCAGCGCCATCGCTTTGTGAGTTGGGCGGAATGTGTGTTCCAGACTCAAACGCTCACATACATCTCGTAGATGCTGTCGTTTTTGCAAGCCATCCACGATGAATACGATGCTGGACCGATCTTGCCGGGTTCATCTTCATCACAAGATCACGAGGATAGAAATCTCTCGGGCATCAATTAAACACCCCTTTGTAGTGATCACAAACAGTGGCATCCAAACCGAAGACTACTCGGCCAGGGTGATACGCTGCCAGATCATCGAGAGCTACTGACCGCGAACCTCTGTTGAGCTTTGTAAAGGCAACACACACCTACCACCATTTACAGACAGCGTTTCCTAGTGCACCGAACAGATGTGCAGAGTCCTTTTGCCAGGTCCTCTCGTGGCTCTTCTGGAAGGTCGATTTTAAAATCGTGCCAACGCGCCTCGGGTTCTCTCACCTATCTAACGGAAAATCCATTGGAGGCACTGCTATGTGCGATCAGCTTGTCCAGGCTTCCTGCGATGGAGAATTGGAAGTTGTAGAACGCTTCCAGATCAATTAACTTTCCTCGGTGCTTACGGTAGGCCGTACTTTACGGCTTAGTGTAGAATCGGCAACACTGATCGGCACCCTGATCGTGAAGCCGATCGATCCATCGTGCAGCGCACTTGTAACTCGGACATTATTCCGCAACATCCATCTCAAATGCTTCACAAAATGACAAGGGAACTCGCTACCCGGCGTAAATTTGCACTCGACCTCAGTATTGGAGTTTCAGCGTATAATCGCGCAAATGCGTACATAAACCGATCACAGTTATACTAAGCTGTAAATTACTACAACTTTTGGAAATAGGATGGTATGTGCTCAGGAGGGTACTGGTATATTGCACCCAATGATTTGTGGACATTCTGAATGGTCAACAGCTTCTACTAACAGAAGATGAAAAAAACTACGATCGGTCAGCATGGAGTTTCGAAACAATGGACAGACGAACTCATTCAGAATAAGCCTCATTTTCACCAAGAAGGCTAAGGTCACTTCCAGTTACATCATTTGTCTGGCCGTGCTTTGAAGGAGGGAGTGCGGTGGCTTTCCATCCACTGCGGAATGCAGCTATCGCACCTACGAATCCAAAGACAGTCGGCCATATCTAATGGATTATGTGTACATCTCAGCAGATGCCTCTCATCCAAATGGAGACACGTACGTCATTGGTAAAGATGCCTTGTTCGAAGGACCTAAAGGGAGCTTAAGGAATTAACGAGCCTCATAGGAAACAGCTCACCAATGGAGGGCCACTGGCAAGTTGATGGAGTTGGCTATGACCTCGTTCCAGAAAGAGTCCCACTTGTTTTGTAAATCTTCTTTGTCTTCTACTATCCCCTTTCCTTTCTTTAACGCCCTCTCTTTCATCAGTAGCAATTTCCTGTCCTCCGTCAAGTGAGCGAACTGGAGAACGATGTAGACCGCCCATGCACGGCAAGACCATGTGGCGAGAGATTTAGTGTTCAGAGTAATCTGCTTCGAGGTACGTCCAAGCAGCGACGAGACAGATGGGAATGCAGCCGGAATGAGATTGTGGGTACGCAAGTAATAAAGATGCTCCAATGGATAGAATGCTAACATGGTCCATCCCTGTAAACGCTCGATCGTGAGGAGGGCGCGAGTGGGCGGAGGATTCCTTTCCATGGATATCATCCATTGCAGAATGGGGAGTAAACCTATTTTCAAATGTATGGACTGGACGTATTGACGCCGGAATGCAGGCATTACTTACCCCAAAATCTGCCCAGCATTTTGAAATCGCTAATTATTCCAGAAAAACTCGCCAACGACGTTGCTGCGCCGCTTTTTGGCTCCTTCCTCAGACCTACCCGGTGCTGGAGTCTCGCGCGTGCATGTAAAATCGGAGCGACAAGCTTCATTGTATACTCGATGAGCTGGAAAGTTATAAGTGGCGGGGTGTGATCGCAAGCCATGTGTTTTCTTCACCGTAAAAAGCTTGCTGAGCAGCACATGAGTAGAAATCACGAAGTAGAAGAGCCATACGCAACTCGGTACCACTCCATGTTGACAAGAATCGGATCAAGTGGTTGAGAACTTCCGAGGGCGGCACACATGCAAACGCCCCAAGGGTGACATCATTGACGTGTGCGAGAGTACTTCCTTTGGTAAGGCGCGACATGAGGATACTTGACACTGGACAATCAAGAGGCCCGAGGGGTAGGTCGGTGTAACCCGTAGAAGCCACGCGCTCCCATATTGTGCCTCTGAGCGGTCTGCCGGGGTCCGGGGTCCGGCCTCACCAGGCGATCGATGAAAGTTTGAGACCGTCTGCAACTTCATGTTTCCTCGTAATTCAATCCAAGCACATCGTATGTAGTCGGTCATCGCGCAGGATGTGCAACGAGGGCGTGTAGCTCAACCACTCATCGGGCTCTTTAGCTCAATCGAGCACCAGCGCTCAGGTTACGCCAAGTTAGAAATAAACGGTCAGAAAAAAACATATCAAGGATCACATATATCACCTGAGCAATGTCTGCGCGAACGACTGAGACTCTCTGGAATTACGCAGCCGTCCGCACCATACGGCCATGCGGCGCCGCGGCAGCGTGACAAGGAGTGACTGTGTTGGTCACGACTGATCATCTATTGACCCACATTATGAGCTTGCAATAACGCAGTTGACTTTGCAGGGAAGATCGTGAGCTTCAACAGCGAGCCCCCATGACTAAACCGTAGTGGCGCAGGCGCCAGTTCTCCGACTCCATACTCTAAAAAATGCACGAGAACAAATCTACACGGGTTTCTCGAGTTTCAGTTTCCTGTATGGCATCTCCACTCAGGTTGGTCGATCGTGGTTGCAGCGTGATCTGTGTCTGCGCTGCACATACTAGGCGTCCCCTTGGGTCATCCAAGTGAGCGACTTGTTGCCGTCAGCGTAATTCATCATTGGGCGACCATCTTTCTCCCCACTCGCCGATGAACTAGGTAGGTGTGGGGGTTGCGACCCAGCTCCTGTCGCCACGTTCTCTGCTCCTCGATCTTCGACTTTCCTTTCTTGGCCATCCTCGCAGGGCTTCGTGACCTTGTTGCGGTCGTCGTGAGTTGGATCTTCAATAAACTTTGCACGTCGCTGGTCGTCCGGCATCGGGGTTGGATTTCTCGTCCTCATAGGCCCCAGTTTCGCCAGTTTCGCATGCAGTGGTGCCGTCGCCGCGCGGCCATCTTGTGGGTCGTTGCTCATGCGCCGCAACTGCACCTATCGCAGTAGTCTCGTCCGTATACATCTTCGTTCAACACGTTTAACAACTTGTATCGATGCGCTTTTCATGCGGCTAACGTTCCTGGTTGACGACTTGGTCGTCGTTTTCGACTCCTCATTCCCCATTCAACTGGCTCCTGGATTTTTCCCAGCTCCTTGAGTGAGGCTGTGGATTGTCTGGTCAGGTTAGGTAGTCCATACACTCAGGTACACAGCAAGCTCTGTAGACCCCACCAACCATCGGTGTCATGACAGAGGACAAGATCCAAACAACATACCTCCATATGATGAACATCGGGTAACTTTGACAGGAACCACCTGTCTGTATTCGATCTGCCAAACCTTATCGATGCTGTAATCGCCATGAAAAGCAGAAGCGATGCACTTGGAGTCTGTGGATTAGAAAACTCTTGGCCGATGTATGTAACAAGTCGTTCTGCAATAAACATTTGACACAGTATCATGAACACGGGTAATCAACCCACCTTGTTGAAGCCCGGGACCTGGCCTTCTATCACACAGATAGCTTTCCGAATTCTCGAAGCTCTTTATGCTACTGCCGAGGAAACGAGTAACGTGATTGAGCTTGTTTTAAACCGACATAAGCGCTAGTCACCTTCGGTGACCGTATTCTTGATCTTGGGAAGGCACCTAGGTAGCGATGAGATTTTCATCCACAGAGACGCTCGAACAAACGATACTTTCCTTGATTGACTAAATATTCCCACAGGTCCAGTTGCCGAGTAGAACAGATTGGTTATGTAAATAGGACGTTTGCCAGGTGGCTCAACTCCCCGGCCTGCCGGATTTCCTGCTCAGGTACAGCGACATATTCCCGAGGCATGACCGATATAAGGACGAGAGCGGTCTTCGAGTCAAGATGCTGTCCTTGGCTGGGATGATGCTCGCGTTGTCTTTCGCCTCTCTGGCGCAAATATCAACCGCGGCGACTTCCACCGTGGCCTTGAACATCGCGGCCAAGGCTACCGGAAAGCTTTACTTTGGTACTGCCACTGACAACCCAGAACATAACGACACGGCCTATGTCACAATCTGAAAAAACACCGCAATGTTTGGTCGGGAACAGCATGAAGTGGGTACGTTAATACTTTTCGCAGGGCTTGCTAGCCGTGATCTGAATCAAAGACGTCTGTTAGGATGTGGTCGAGCCTGAGCGGAATGTCTTTAACTTCACTGGTGGTGACCAGATTATTGCCCTCGCAGAGGCGACAGGGAAGATCATACGAGGTATCGTATTACGATTATAATTTACTTGTCATCGTGTTCATTCGGGCCCAGGTCACAACCTCGTGTGGCATAATCGGCTTCCAGACTGGGTTGCATATGAAAGCTGGACACCGGAGACGTTGACTTCAGTGATCGAAACGCATGTGCGAACTGAAGTTTCGCACTACGCAGGGAAATGTGAGGTATTTAATTACGCTGCGGTCATATAATATACTAAATGATACTTGGCAGCTGTAAGTACCGATCTGTAAATGTACTGCGCTCTTACGTGTCCACCTCTACAAGATGCATGGGACGTTATTAATGGTTGGGTCCAGTGGCGACTCTTTGCTGTCACGCGGTTGACAATGCCTCCGTTATCTGTAGAGCCCTTCGACGATAACGGAACGATGCGTGCCAACGTGTTCTACAGCACTTTGCACACATCCTACATCAATGTTACGCTCCAAGCGGCCCACGCGGCAGACCCATAATGCCAAGCTTTACATCAACGATTACAACCTTGAGTATACAGGTAACCCACAATGACATCTTCCGTGGGTGGTTCCTGGTGATAATGTATACCCGCGAAGGCCCAAAAATCGATGCTATGGTTCAACTTGTCAAGGACCTGTTGGCAACTGGCACCCCAATCCTTGGCATCGGTTTCGAGAGCCACTTCGTTTTGGGTGCAGTTTCTCCAAGTGAGCTCCGGGCTAACATGGAGAGAATAACTGCACTTGGTCTTGAAGTCGCTGTGACGGAACTGGATGATAGAATCAAACACCCTGCATCGGACACCGACCTGGAGCAACATAAAGCAGATTATATGTCCGTTGTCCAAACTTGCATGGCACTCTCTGCATGTGTCGGTGTCACTATTTGTGCGTGCTCCCATGCCTAGCCTTATATTCAAGTTGATGTTTCGTATCATAGTACTCTTGGATTCCATCTGTCTTCCGCGACTACGGTGGGTTTTCTGAATTACACTGCTTGATATCGTACAGTTTTCTTCGGCACCATTTGATTGACAATAATCTGTTGTACAATGTGAGGTCACTTTATTCACCGCTGGTTCTTCAATCCTGCTTTACGCCATCGACCCAAACTGTAACCTTTTCATCATAAAAGGCTAACAAACCCGCGATCTTGATACATTCGGCGTTGGGGGCGCGATAGTACCACACGACATCTTTGTGGATTTCACCGTTGGGCAAATGGACGTCATAGTAGTTTGCCCACCCCTAACACGGTATTTAGATACTGCATTGCCGCATTGGCAACCAGAAACGACGAACCTTATACGGGCAAACAGTGATCGTGTCAGAAGGCCTCAAGAGCCGCACCTGGGTGTCCATGACTGGGATGTACGTCCTCCTGCGCAGCCCGGTTTCGAACAAAAAATAGGGCCTTTTTGTATTCGCCACTTCGACACCGTTCACCTCGACACGGACATGCCTAGAAGCTTGAACCGTATCGATGCGCTTCACGAGCAACGATCCTGGTCAAAGCATGCCCGCGGAAGGTGAAGGAGGATGACATACCTTGTAAGGGTCCTTCGGGTGGACATAGATTCGCTCGTCTTCTTCGAACCAACAGTCCGCAGACGAAAAGTTGATTTTGAAGAGGCCAGCGAGTTCCTTGCGGTTTCCCTCGCCAGTGAACTCCGTGACGGCGTCTTTGGCTACTCGTTCGCCGACGACGAGATCATAGATTACGGTGCCTTCTTCAGGCTTGGCTTGGTCGGACCTGCGTAACGAACCGGAGCTCGGCCAGTCCAAATGACGAGTAAAGTAATAGACCGGGTAGTAAGCGTGCTCCCAGCTGAACAGTGAAGTTGAGCCACTATGTTCGGATGTCAGGGGCTAGGCTACGGCGTACACAAGTTTGGAGTGGAGTGAGTCGACGATGATCTCGCCGTTGAACAGAACCCTGACCCTCTTCGGTGAGTCTTCGATATGGGTCGCTTTGAAGGGCGGTTTGTCGTAAGCTGAAGCCATGATTATGATGGGGAGACACTACTAAGGTTGAAACAGGAGTGGAGAGGGGTTTACAGCACTGCATGACGAGGCGATTCCCAGCGTCGGATGGGAACGTTGGTCGTCAGGCACAGATTCTCGCGCCGAGATGGCCAAGATGGGACCCGTAAATCGCCCTACTCACGAGGTAATCCATATGAAGTGCAGCAATCAAAAGCTGGTGAGCTGCCTGCCGCACCCTAGCCTGAGGGAGCCATGGACCGTCGTTCCCGGCTGTGTCTGTGTAAGCATTTCAGACCACTTAATACACTTCAGCGACTCATTTTTTGTTGTAGACCATTCAGCATTCGGTAAGAAAGGCATATTTCTCGTTGACTTGCTGTTGATTATAAATAGGGAGAGCATATAGGCAACGGACAGAACGTGCGCAAGGGCGACCACCTTACCCTCTGACCTGTCGGAGAAACCATCATGCGCCAGAAAATACTCAGTACGTCCTCCAGCTTGATGCGCGTCACGCGCATCAAGCCATAAAACATAACTGTCTCCCGCAGAGCACTCATATTCCGTGTTCATTATGCATCACCGAAACGATCTTTGAGACCCAGATGGTGAATGGCTTTCGCTTCCAGTCGGCGTCACTTTAGGTAGCTGAAGAATTTGATCCAGACCCCCTTCTGGACCGTCGGACTCGGTTGCACAAGTACCTCATTCATCTTCCTTCAATTCAGTGCTGGTCCTCGCATTTGCCTTGGTCAACAGGTATGTACTCCTGAATGCTGCCGTCTTGTTGTTGATGCAGTGCTACCATCATTTAGTTTGCATATAACCAAATGACTTTCAGGTTGATCCGGCTCTTGCAACAATTTGGTACGATCACTCTAGACGCACAATCTCCTGACAGGATTCCTCCCCCTGCTTGGGCAGAAGGGTTAGCCCAAAAAGCTACAGAATGAATGTTTCCGAAGATGCAACTCACGGTGTAGCGAGAATGACCCAGGCCGACCAAGAATCCGCCTGAGTCCCTGAGCAGCATACCTAGCACGAATAAACATCCGCTTGCTTCTTGCTACTTCGTCATTTGACAGACAGCTGCAGTACCACTTGTACTCAGCACTGGTAGCACGTCTCCAATCGCACACCGGAAATTTTTGCGTTATCAGTGGTTACTTCTGCTCGTATCAATTGTCACTTTGCGCAATGTGACTGGTGATTTAAGTCCGGAATAGAAATACAATGATGTTCTGCTAAGAAATTTCACTGGAACCGATGAAGGATCCACGCGTCTAAAGCTTGGAATTTGAATCTCCCTGGGCCAGAAGAGTCTCTACAGCAGCATCGATCGCTTGAGGAGTCGTCGTAGAAGCCCAGCGATTCACAACATTGCCGTTCTGGTCGATCAAGAACTTCTCGAAATTCCACTGCAGCACACCCCGTATGTGAGTCCAAGGAGAACCCAAAACTATCGAGTAACAGACCTTGATTCGGGACAGACCAAGGAGGCCAGCCTTCTCGTTCTTAAGCCATTTGTAGACGGGATTGGTGTTATCGCCGTTGACGTCGGATTTCTTCATGAGAGGAAAAGTAACCCCATGGTTGAGCTGACAGAACGACGCGATGGTGTCGTCGTTGCCCGGTTCCTGGCCACCGAACTGGGAGGTGTCAATGGTCAGAAGCGTCTCGGCGATTCGCGCTGAACCCACTCACTTGGTTGCAAGGGAACCCGAGAATCAAGAACCCGCGATCTTTGTATTTGTCATACAGAGATTGCAGACCTGAGGAGCATCGGTCCGGTGATTGTCGGTAGACGGACGATGGACATGACCTACCCGAATACTGTGGAGTGAACCCGCTGTGAACGCGTCGTCAGCGTCTCCCTTACGAGAATTAAAGGGCTGCACCACATGCCATTGCGAAGCCACATTGACAATGAGGATGACCTTGCCCTTCAACTGATCGAATTCGTAGGTTTTGCCACCCGGCAGCTCTGCCTTGAGGTCATAAAAGGTTGTAGTGGTTGATAACATCGGATTCGTTCGTGCCGACGAAGTAGAGTGGAACAGTTGCGGATGAAGTCGTGTTGGATAAGAAGTTTTTGGATGTTTCCGAGTAGCTAAGCTATGTCGGAGCTGATGCTTGCAACGACGTGGCACAGTTGCACAGGAAACCCTCAAGAGACGTTGCAACATTTGATTGCCTATTGAAGCCGGCATGAAAAGTTACCGGTTCACACAATCAAGCGCCCGCGCATTCGGAATATCATTTGTCTTCTGTAATGCAAGTACCCTCGCGGATCTATGAATATCAAACGGCCGAGAATATCGTCATCGACTGCCTAACTACCCCGTTAGAATCTACCAAAAGGGCATCCTATAACGTAACGTAATAAGTCAAGCAGCAAGTCCGAGAATGGAAAATAACGGACAGAACATCCAGAGCCCAAGCCTGCATTGAAAGTCCAGCCAGGTTCCCAGTGCACATATCCTAATGCCATGTCACGATATTTTGAATTGATGTTGTTGAGACTGGTTACGATCTCCTTGTGCCATATGATCTGCCCCTTGACACCGACGGGAATCCTTGCTTCGCTGAGTTGAATTACTGTGGTATCGCACTGTTCGGGCCAACCGGTTTCAACGATCATGACGGGCTGTAAATGTTTGTGAGAGCAATACTTAGTCTTACGACCAAAGTTATGCCACAAACCTTCGTGTACGTAGACACGATGTAATCCATCGTGTAATCCAAGTTCGAGAGTGTTGCGTCTGTTCCATAATACGGATAGAATGAAAAGCCGAATATTTTCACATCTGACAGCGTCAGGCTACCACCCAGACCCTCTTTTGTCTCGCTGTCGAATATCCCGCTGAGAAACCAGGAGGTATCGCTTTGATCCCATCCGCTCGCCAAGTGAAGAACACTTTTCGTGGACGGATCACCATGTTGGACTGCAAGTGCACCGGCGTGGAGAATCCGGGATGCCCCATTGAAACCATTGACAGTGATCCGTCCTGCAGGCCAGAGGAGACCGTCGTTGATTTCATTCCCCAACTGCGTACAAACATTCAAGCTTTTAGCACGTTATGAATGCTGATGCCTATATTTGGACGGTCAAACCTGGATCAATTGAATGGGAGTTCCCTGGGCCATGAACGCCTCCATCACTCTGTAAGTGTAACTAGGAAAGATCAACGCATCAGCTTCCTATCATAGCAAGAGTGAGAACACGTACTTGTAAACCGTAGAGACAAGTCCATCAAGATCGGTGGGCCAACCGGAAGGAATAGCCTGATGTCCAGGGTCAGCGACTGAGATCATAGCAATCAGTTTCTGCAGGCACAGATTCATCCGAGGAACGTTACATGTATCTGAATAGTGAAGAGCGATCAAAAGATCCATGCCGGCAGTTCTGGCCCTTTTTGCAAGTTGAAGACCATAGCTTAAGTCGTATGTCCCGGAGGTCATAATACGGATACGCGCGAGGTTGACACCAGAATCGCGAAGGATCTGCTCGAACGGCTGAGGTGCAGCACTGGCTGATGTAGTGTATTTCGGAGCGTATGTTGATGATTCCAATAGAAGCAAGGACGAAAAGTCAGCTCCAGAGTACGAAAGGGCACCCACGGAAACGAGACGAAGCCCTAAAGCTAGCAAGGGAATCACAAAGGGACGCATGTTGGTCAGGAGCACCAAAGCGCTGACACTCTTTGTGTGATTACGCATTCGCAGTGAGACTGGCAACCAGTCCGGTTTCCAGCCCGTTATGACAACAATAGATGCCGCGACCCTGCGAATGAGGCAGGCCGTCGGTAAGCACCAAATTATGAAGCCTGTATGTTTGGAGCTCTCGCGACAGATCGGAAGACAGCACGTGGATACATAGTTTCAGGGCATGATAAACTTGAACTTTGCAGGCAAAAGCTCAAAACTGTGCGACTTCTTGCACTGGTAAGCTGTCGCTGCGCCTCATAAGTAAGACAAATCTAGGTCAGGTTTAAGTAGTACACACCAGGTTGATATGATACATGAGTGAAAAAAACAACGGCCTGACGACCGGTGTGGACTTCAAAATTCCCGAAACAGGAACAGGAGAAAATAACCATGCAGATGACTCAGCTGTCGATCGAAACAGGACGACGACCGGAGCACACATTGGCCGGCAGACTACTCGTGCCACATACGTTCTGTGGTCGTCAAGAGATACCGTAACTCACATTCCGTTTCAGAAGAGCTCTGCAAGCGGTTGAACACCTGGTGGATCGTACCGCTCTGATATGTGGGTAATTTTAGAAGGGCAGCAAGTGTGGGATTTGGATGAGAAGCACATCGTTTCAAGAGTTGCTGTTAGCGCCGTTAGGTTACACGTTTGAAACTGCGCTATGAATGATCTGGCAGGAGGTTAGCCTGGATCGCCGATATATAAGCCAACCGGTCTATCATGACGTCCCGTAGATGTCCGTGAATTCGAGCATTATGATGACCCTTTGATGGATATCGAGAGTACTTGTTCCATAACGGATATAAAGCCCATCACGTGAACTGTTGAAAAGTCGTATGCCACGGAACGCAAATATTATGGGTATACAGTGAGTGCGGTGGCCAATGACTTACTAGTTTTACAGTGCAGTACACCAAAACTAGACGGCGCCGTGGAATGTCTAGCGGAGTCTAGTGCTTTTTATTGTCCGACCGGCATCATGTTGATTATTCCTTGCGACAGGCCTTGACCCTTTACATCTATGCATAATTGATCAAGCACTTTAATTCTTCGCATCAAGGTGCGTCGTAGTCATGATGCCCTATATTGTGTCGCGATGAAATCAATTATCACCCAAACCTGAGCCAGAGTTGGCGTTGGTGATAAAGAAAGCAAAAACTAAGAACAGCCATCTGAATTTTCGGTCTCTATGATTGCGATTTTCGTTTGCTAACCAACCCTTCTCGCTTTAGGAACGTCCTAGACTCCCAACGCGTAACGGAGTACATCGCCATACTACATATAAGCAGACAGTGAAAGCCACAATCAGGGAGAAAATAGCTCGGTTCTGTGAATTATTTTACTTCTCTTTCCCGTTAGAAAGGGTCACCCTTGTCCACGAAGATGACATTCTTGCCAAAGGGACCTCGCCGGAGTCATTCTTTACCTTTAATTACACAGCGCGTGTTTCAGCTCAATGCACGGCTCCTTGATATCCGTTCTCGGCGTTACGCACTTGAGGCTTCGATGTCCTTTGAAGGGCGGTAAGGAGCCGAGTTTAGAACCTCTTCGTCGGATGGTCTTGAATAGCTTGGGAGACCTCTTGACCTCCCCGGGCTCCTCCGCCATTTCCGCGTTACCGTTGTCGAGGCATGACGAAGGACTTGCTTTGTTTCGATCCTGACTTAAAAATCATTCGGTGATTTCACTACCGTTGAAAAGGCTTTCATCGACGTGCGGCTCCGAGTTTGTTGCTGAACAGTATCTCGGAAGGGAAGGGCTGTTTAGTTCAGCATCATTGTCTGCGGGAGAGCTTGTCCGTAACTAAACGAATGACTCACGAGATAATTGTTGACCGTATTCGCGCCTTCAGAACGGAGGTCAGCAGGACTGTTTATCTGTTCTTCGTTATTGCGTTCTAGATTGAATGTCAAACGTAATACATAGTAAGTTCAACCAGCGAGGCTAAAAACATAAGCGATGGACTTGGTTGATAAATAACAATCCCAACTGATTGCACAACAAACTTAGAGTCGCCGAGTGACTACCACAAGTCTCCATTGAACTCGCGAACAACGGTCGCCAGCAACTCATCCTCTTGTTCGGCGTACAGCGCCTTGACGACTTCCTGCTCCTTCCAACCACCTCCCTTGACTGGTTCCAAGGTATATTCTATTGACAACGCAGAAAGCGCCCCACCATACGCATGCGAAATGCCTGTACAACGGCGGTCAAAAGCAGCTCGGTTGGCTGGGCCAAGGAAACAAACCAGTGTCGATGATGAGCACCTTGCCTCCGCACCGTGCCACAATGCTTTGCAAGTGGGGGGTGTGGCCCATGACCATCCGGCGCGTACCGGTCTTCTGTAAGACTTCGTCCACCTTAGGGCATATCCTGGACTCCTCTTCCTCTGCCCATCCACGGTACCACAAAGGGCCATCAGAACCGTAAAGGCGCGCCTCCTCCCGTGAAGTCCCTTCGGGTAGCCCAGGGTATGCGTGGGGAGGATGAGGGGGAGGCTGCGGCGAACGAGACCTTAGTTTACGAAAAAGCGATGCGGAGAGATTATTAATTGCGCTAGGGAATGGTTGAAGGTTCGGGTAACTTGGCGCTAGCCCTCCATGTACGAAAGAGAATGCTGCATGCGAGAGGGGACCCGCATTCGCGCTCGCGTAAATGCTGTTCTTTTCAGGCGGATAGTCGGTATTGGGAGGCCCAAGGAGACTGTGCAGAGGAAGGCGTGCAGCGGTCGTATAGTTGGCTGCCCAAGTACCACCGAGCCATCCGGTTGTGACGGCCTTTTGCCGGGCGCTGATAGAACCGAAGGTCTCAATTTCGGAAGGGTAAACATATCTGCATGGTACGTTCGTCACGCGTCTACAGGAGCGAAAGATGCGTAGCAATTACCTCCAGTCACCTGGACGGTACTCGTCAGCGCTAGGCCAGGCGTATCATTGCAGTCACCCCGCTCACCAATAGTGTTCATCCACTCGTGGTTTCCTAGCAGGTTGATCACCTCACCCCCCACGCCGTGGGCTTGTTCTCTGAGATCTTCCATCCATTGGAAGAGCTCAATGGTATCGTCACCTCTTGGGGCCAAACGTGAGCCGTGTCGGAACCATGTAGTGGAAGACGATTGACCTGTCTATAATATCGCCAGTCTGAACGAAAACGTCGATGTTTCCACTCCAATTCCCGTCCTCGTCCACGACACCGGCCATTTGGAGGACGCGACCTGCATTTTCAAGGTCGCCGTGGATATCGCCGACAGCAATGATTCGTCTAGTGAAGCGGGGTCGTGGTTCGTCGACGATAATATCCAAGTTATGGACGTCTATTTTCTGCTCTGGCTGTTGGCCCGCCAGAGGGATTTGCTCAGTTGCAAAGGGCGCATATACAGCGGCCTGAACATAATTTACAAGCGTCGAAAAAATAACTGAGAGTCCGAGACCTGTGCCGAGGTGTGGTGCCGGTCCTAGAGGCGAGACGTAGGACTGGGCGAAGTAGGCGAGAGAGACAACTAGAAACGAAAGGGCGATGAACGCTGCGGTCGACGAACGAGCCATGGTCGTGACGGTTGGCCAATAAAGCGTACGACGACCCACTGATCTCGAAAGCGAAGAAGAGAGAGAGGAGTTCGTAATAATCGGACCAAGTAGGACTCGGCTATATGGCCATTGCGCAATGCAACCTCGAGGCCGTTCGCGTGTTCACAGTGCAAGTGCCAAGGAGACTATAGGGCTGTGTGCTCAATCGGGACGTCGGCGTACAGGTGGGTCAGGCGATATGACAAGTACTCCAAGTACACGCGTACAACGGTCTTTTGAACTGATTTCAAAAACATCCGCGGGATCGTATGAAATTATGTTACTCCGCGGTAGCAGTGCAACATGGCGAGGGAAAGAACACTGTAGTGGATCAAAGCCCGATGGATACTATGATGGAGGAGCTTTCTTTGACAAGTCTCCTGAATCGGTGCCCGATCCGCCGATTCCTTGGAAGGGCGAGTTCAAATGCCAGTAGCTTAAGTAATGTAGAGCTGTAAACTTCGAATCTCTGCAGCACAGCATAGAACGCATGCTTGCCTAGCCTAATCAAGCATCGCATGAGCGAAGACGAGAAACGTGACGGGTGAAACTGACCAGATGATGTCTGTCTTGTGGACATCACATTTCCCTCTATTATTGCGAGAAACTTTATTCCTGGACGACTGCATGATAACTGCGTATGTGTATTGTACCATCTGCCGGATGGTACCTTGTAGAGAAAAATCAATTAAGACCTCGATTAGCTTCCTAGGAGTTTGAGCGTACTATGCAGAAATTTTGCATTCTTCGAAATATCCATACCCCAACTTTCGAGGTAGTAATGCATTTTCGCGGCAGTGATAAGGAAGCTTCTGTATATGTTCAAGTGCACGACGTGCATGCTGTTCAAAGCGGTATCATTGAAGATAATGTGGTTCCTTGTTTTAGCCAATCTTGGAAGCTCGTTAGCAGGAATGGCGAGTGCGAAGTATGGACACGCCTTACCGCAGCATTTTATGGACAAAGTTGACCCCGGGATTGCGACCTTTATCCACCGTCAGTGAATCTTTGATCGCTATGGAGATGTCCACTTGAGCATAACATCCTGCAATGGAGAATACCTAAGTACCTGTGCCACTGTACCGTGTGTAGTCCGCGAGTACGGAAAGGTTCGTCATATCAATCAGCAGACCACACCACGGAAAGACTGAAAGCAATGGCAGTCAGTAGACCTTCTAATAGAATCCCAAGTGTGAGATACATTTCTGTCCAGGGCCAATAACGTTCGTGATTTGAACGCCATAATCGAAGTTGGTCAATGTCTTCTCTTGCGATATCATACAACCGTACTCTGGATGACCGGCGACCATCGTGTCTACAAAGGATTTTGCCTTCCTCGGGCAAGTGGTCACAAAGAGATAGTCGTCGATCAATCTGAGAAGCAGCTAAACACCAGGTCAATCAAATTGATCGGAAAAGTGAATAATGCGGGGACAACCAACATTTTTGGAATCATCCAAAGAACCAAATTCACTCAGCTTCTTGATTTCCAGATCTCCGTAGGAATAAGAGCACAGTAATGCAGACAGCACGGACCCTTGAGGAATGCCCACCACCTGGCGATAGTACCGTTGGCCAATCTACAAACTCTACTTATTAGAAGTGAGCAATTGCAAGATCTTCGCAATCACCTTGACAATATTGTCATTGATGTGTTCCTCGAGAAGTCGCATTGCAGTCCGCCGGCTGTCCAAGCTGTAATTCACCTGCCAGAATTCGTGCTGAGATACTCTAGATCAAACAAGGCGCAGTGGTATTGGCTACCTGATCGACGAAGATTGTATCTCGCAACGCATTTGCCAGGTCGCGAGCGTAAGCTACGAAATCTGGATGCTCGTCTGTGAAAACGTTTGCGTCACGTCAAAGCAGCTGACGCAGTGAGGTTTGAAGGACCTTCCGGGTAAGCTTTCTGGACATATGTCCGTTTGGCTTTGCCAGCGACTGGAGTGATCTGTCCATACTTTTGAACGAGATAGGCATCCTTATGGTACTGTGAGTTCTCAGCACAATCAAATAATTGATTAGCAACCTCAGATATGAGTTCTTTCAGGATCCTCAATAGAGTGGATTGATCAATGGTGTCGAAACATGCTTGAACATCGACTTTCGCAAAGTACAATGGGGGCCTAATTCTTCATTTAGTTGGAGCACCGCGCTCTGAAAATCTACTCACAACGTTCCCGAGGAACTATCCTTCAGTAGATTTGTCTTGTACGCTTTTATCCGGGCGTATATTTCGTTTGGTCCAAAAACAGAGGCCCCGAGAAGGTCCGGTTGACGCTGCTGCAGGCGAAGATGCCAAGACTGATCTTATCAGTCACTGCGTAACACTTACCTTCTCGTAAGTCAATATTTGAAAAGTTGTCTGAAGAATCTGATTGATGGATTGTGCACGGCGGAAATTTGATGTCTAAAAATGTGAATGAAGATTGGTCGCATGACGGGGATTCCATACGTCTCACCTTGTTTTGAAACATCCTACGCCTCAGATTGACGATCGGTCGGACCCCTGTTTCTTTAGGGAGGAGGCGGACAAACGAGAAGCCAAGTGTACGTTGACGGAGAATTTCTTCAGCTTCTTGCTGTGGAAAGAGGGTCAATAATTAGCATTGTTACTGGGGCTCACAACCTTCTCTATTTCTTTGAAGGTCTTCTCGCTGAGTTGATCGATCAAAGGGGCGCAAAGAATCTCCCAATCATCTTGTCTGAAATAAAGTACTCGGTTACGGAATGCAGAGGAATTAGTTACGTAGAACGTTGTCTGTGAAATATGATTGTGGATCACCTCCTTCGGAACGTCCAGCATCCGCACCTTGATCAACGGAATGACGAAAGAATCAAAATACCAAAACAAGAACTCTTCTATCAACTCTCGACGCTTTAGAGAGTCTGTCACCGGAACTCGTCCATGATGACACCCTGGTACGCCAGGAGGGGTAAGCCAGTCACAGTCAGTCGTGCTGATTCCTTGAAGGACGCGATGGAGCGATATCGTTTCGAATCGTCGAGCCACAATGAATTCTTTGACATCTGCGATGCGTTGTAATCACAGCTGCGCAAACTCTTCGGGTACCTACAACTCTGCACCAGTTTGAAATTTCCCGAAGATCCCCAGAATTGTTTTGGGATGACCGTCTTCGTTATGAGCATGACGTAACGGAAAACCTACAGAAACCATGAGTTTTCATTTCGGAGATTTATTCCATACATACTTCGACGTGGCTACAGGTGAACTCGACAAACCGGGGTTTATACATACCATGCTTCTTCGCTTGAGAGAGACCCTGAGGGAGAATAGAGTTTCCGTTTGAATCTATGGACGTATCGCCACTATATCTTGTAGGTTGGGACTCCAGCCGTACAGAGTGTTCAGAAACCATTTCCTTCTTCCGTCAGATAATGATTTTAGACCCAAAGTATACGTACCAAGATAACACTACTGTCCATCTTCTGGTTGCTTGCACTCACGATCTGTGAAATTGAGAATTACCACACAGACACCGGTAGATAATCTGAGCTTACCCTCGAGGGGCAGACTTTGTCTCGCAGTGGTTTATAGCCACACTTTCCATGTCTCCAGATGAGCTTTTCGACTAATGACAAAGCCTCTTTCAGGCGCTTGGGAGTTTTACAATTACCGAGGACCTACATCTCTCACGTCAACTAATTCTATAGCATGCAAATAATTGCTCACCTTGATTTCACGTTCCCTGTCTGAATAATCTGGCTGCTGGTAGGTTTGCATCCGGCTTGTCATCAGCATGAAGACATTCGATAAACCAAACTGCGAAGGGAAGATGTATTTAGTGAGGTGACGAGCATCACTTGCCAGAGCACGAGGATCAGGGTCCTCGTATTCCGCGGGATTAACGGGAGGCTTCTTGAAATATGAGGGTCGTATGCGATTTAAGACATCTACACGTATGTTGAGAAGAATGATCCAACAGAAAGGAGAAGCTGACGATGGTAGGGAAGCCCGACAATAATCCTAAAGGCATCAGGATCTCGAGAAGGTCTGGCATAAAATATGCGCGTTCGGACAAAATTAATATCTGCGGGAGTACGTCTTTTCGTTATGAGCTCGAGAGCAATGGACTTCAACATTGCATTACTGCACCTCTGAATGCCTTGATCCGGAATCCTGTTCGTTAGGAATTTGACGGGCTGTTCACGGGAGTTCGCGGCCATCCTAACCAGTCTGGGACGTTTCCGCGATTGCAGTTGCTGAGTCTCTCTTTTCCGTTTTTGCACTCGTTGACATGGTCCATCGAGAAACGCACCACCTGGCGGGAGAGAAATAAATATGAGTGGCTCCCCCGCGAGCTGACACAGGCATCCATTCGGTAGGGATATGAATAACGATGTCTTCAAAAGTAGATATAACATCGCGTCTGCACCAATTCTGGGTGCGCGCTCAGTCCCTGTTTACATTTGACTCGAAAGTATTACCTCTGCAGCAGGAGTTCCCACTCCGGTCCGTGCAGCGCTGTAATAACCGTATTAACGAACCGGTTGTATATTCCAGAGGACGATGCGGGGAGTCGTTCATTGTCCGGAGCCTACACCACGATTGTGAGCTACTGGAAAGGAGAATGCGGAGCAACTTACACGTTGATATCCTATCGCAATAATGTTATTCGGTCTCGCCCTCGACGTTAGAAACAACCGCTCGTGAGCCTTCTGTATGATCTGAGTACACATCGTTACTGCGCGGGTTATGAACTGATGCATGCGAAAAGCCTAACGTCTCGCATATACATCAACGGTGGTGTTGCCTCGAAGGATGGGCGTTGTGAAGCATCTGACTTTAGTCCGACATAAGATGTCTGCAGCAAGTCGCGATACGACTGCGATTCATCCTCATGAATGATAAGAGGTACTCTTGTGTTTAGCGAGTTGGAGATACCACCGGACAGGTTGAGTATCTCGTCCAAGTATCTTTTGAGCGGGACTACTTCGTCGAAGTAAAGGTCAAGAATTTTTAGGGTGAGAGACCCCCGGGGCGCGCTTGACATTTAAGAGTGAAAGACAATAGTCGCCTCTCTTCCTGAAGTACGTTGATAATGTTGGCACCAGTCTACGGTCACAGTCGATCGAAAAATGCCCCAGAGTCGCAGGACAAGCGAGACAACCAAGGTTTTACGCGGTGCCACAAACGCGTAGTGGTCACGGTGGATTAGATCACGTGCAGATTGAGCAACAGCCCTCACTTCGCGAAAATCTCAAACAATTCCGTCTTAGAGTACCATATGCTACTACGATGAATTCGAGGGTTGCAACGGCGCCACTGCGAATTTACTGACGGACCTTGCTAACACGCACAGGGGGAATACAGCTAAAAGGCAATCCGAAGGGGTGGCATGGGACCTAGTGAACCGTCACGGAGCGCGCACCCATTGGGTGATCAGGACCTTATACCTGGCGCAGGGATACGCTCCCAGTTCAATTCAGTCCTGTCGCAAGAATTACTAAGCCCGGGAACATCTTCACAATCGTTGTTGCTCGTGTTCAAAGAAATTGAACCCACCACTAGGGTAAGCAAGCATGAGCGCAGAAGAAACCTGTCAGAGAATCCGAGGCTCAGATTTCGGAAGCCAAAGCGGCCACTTAGGACGGTCTGCACATAGATAGGGCATTTATGGTTGTCGAGGTTGGGTGATGTGCTGATACGAAGATAGCGGGTAGGAAGTTCATGAATTCTCCCGACCGCGACTGACCCAGCCACGCCTAAAGGATGCCATAGGCATCAACTTACTTCGCTAAATATCTTCCCCTGAGGATTCACAGTTTCGCTTGGCAGGGTATAGCGCTCTTGGATAGTTCAGATAGATTATATGTGCGCGGAACTGGACAGGACGTCTATAGGTAAAGTCCCTCCGGTGTACCCTCGTTCTTCCTGTATAGCACCTGCAAAAGAAGATGAGTTACCCACCGCAGATCTGCGCAGACTGCTCACCTTTTCCCTCGCTGAGGCGAAATCGGCTTTCGTTACCCGCATTCGTCGTTCTCTCAATGCAAGCATGCCTGCTTCCGTGCAGACCGCCTTGATGTCTGCACCTGAAAGATCATCCTTTGCCATGACAAACTCCTCCAGGTCCACGTCCTCACTCAGACTCATCCGCGCTGTATGTAACCTTTGCACAGATGAGCAGTGGTTAAGCTAGAGGACAAATAAAACGTACCGGAAAATATGCCGCTTTGTCTTGACATCTGGGAGAGGGAACTCGATCTTTCGGTCGATACGGCCAGGGCGAATCAGAGCTGGATCGAGCGTTTCGATCCTGTTCGTAGCCATGATTACTTTGACGTCACCGCGTGTGTCGAAACCATCCAGCTGATTAAGTAGTTCCAACATCGTCCGCTGAATTTCGCGTTCTCCTCCTGAGGTCGAATCGTATCTGAAAAGATTGCCAGTCAAGGCGGACAAACAACTACGCCAGTCCACATACCGCTTAGTACCGATGGCATCAATCTCGTCAATAAATACAATACTTGGGGCATGTTCTTCTGCAACCCGGAAGAGTTCTCGCACGAGTTTTGGCCCATCACCAAGGTACTTCTGTATAAGCTCGGAGCCGACGACACGCAGGAAGGTGGCTGATGTTTGATTTGCAACCGCCTTGGCTAGGAGAGTCTTCCCAGTGCCAGGAACGCCGTAAAGGATGACGCCCTTGGGAGGTTTGATGCCCATCTCTTCGTAGAGTTCTGGGTGTGTAAGCGGAAGCTCGACGGATTCCTACGGCAAATTCAGAAAGCAGTTCAACCCACTGTCCGTCGAGCCCACCTTGATTTCTTGTATTTGCTGCTCGAGACCACCAATATCTGCATAACTCTCTGTCGGAGCTTTCTCGAGTTTCATGACGCTGACCAAGGGGTCCGTGTCGTCTTCCAAGACACCGACAACGGCTTGATTCTTGTGGTGTAGTAGTACAGAGCATGCAGGTTCGATGCGGTCCTTGTCTACGAAGCTCATTATTGGCACATAAGACTCCGGGCCGGACGCAGTGCTGATAATGGCATGGTCGTCGTCGATGATCTCCTCCAGCGTCCCCACTGCCATCGGCGTACCCCGGAGATCGTCGACCTTTGATCTCTCATTCATATTCTTCTCTTCCCTGGACGACTCGGGTTTCAAACGTTCCTGGTTCTGGATGAACTCTTCCTCGAGGATAAGGTAGTCCTTGATGCGCTCCATCTTGAGGAGACGCAGACGACATCGCGTGCTCGGATAGATGGGGGGCAGCTTGGACGCCGCCGAGGGACCGCGCTTTTTCTTCTTGCCGACCCGCGTCGGAAGAGGCGGCTCCCATTTCTTCTTCTGGGGCTGCTCGTCTTTCTTGTCCTTGTTATCCTGGTTCTGGCCCTGGCCTTGACCCTGGGCGGGTGGTATTCCTGAAGGCGCGTTACCCTGAGAACGGCATTAATGAATGTAGGACGTCGGGGAGGTCAGTACACACCATCGTTGCGGTTCTCGTCGACCGGAATGAACGCGTCATCCATAATCGACGCGGACTACTGTGGGAACATTCACGTGACTATGACTGCACCGACGAACGAACGATTCTGCGCAGCATACGTTATGGCCTCGGCGACGACCCCGCTGACCTCTTCTAGGTTCATCGAAGCAGGCATGTTCGACATCGCATCAACCCAATGTGCACTGACCATCTGTCAGACGACGACGACGACGACGACGTGAATGAACAGGACATTCCTGGTTTTGCCGCCCCAGGCCTACCTTCGCCAGTCACAGACAAGGGCAAATCGCGCGTTTCTGACCCGGTTGCGCAGCCGAACGCTTCTGGCGCACCTTCACAGGGTGTCTCGGGGAACATTGGCAGTTCGAATTCCCCCCAAAAGCCCACTAGGCAGACGGTGGGTGGTATTCGCGTCGAAACACGGTACGGGTGCCTCGTCGAGTTGGCCATTCGACTGAAAATACATTCGGAATAGATATACGGGCGTCGACACTCTTGATGAGCCCGTCACTGCGACGATCGTTCGTGACAACTATTGACCCCTTATTCATCGCACTTACCGTTGACGTACAGACGCGGGACCTCTTCTCGATATACTCGAAACTCGTTCAAGTATTGTATCCTCGCAAAGCTACCGGGCGTGAAGTCCTGAGGTGTGTTTCGTCGTCATCGCTCGCCGAATAGGCTCTAACGGGTGACAGGGATTGGGACCTTTGGGGACCATTGTTACTTTGCCTTGCCCTAGGTATGATGCTCAGCGTGAATGTATGCGCATGTCCGGCCACTTTACCGCGCGAATCGACTCATTTGCATTGAAGGCACCGGCGAAGCAGGCTCTCGGGGTCTTCACGAGCGTGGTAGTAATTGTCTCCGTGGGGTCACTCGTGGTGACTATTCAAGCCAAGGTGAGCTCAGATCAGTGCTTCCAGCGTTGTCATTCACGGACATTTCCCCCTTAGCTACTCGGAGGCAGAGTGTACGTACAGATGTGAATTCAGCAACAGGTCCGTATTTAACTGTTTTACTTTAAGTTCCTTTTTCCAGGGGCTGTGCGCTCTTGGTTACTGCCTAGCGCCGCTAGACATCGCGGCGCTTATATCCTGCTTCGTCCGCTTCATCTGGGTACGTGCACCGATCGCAATAGCTGCATGGGCTTGGTGTATCTGGGGTAATTCATCAGTCATTTATATGGTTGCTTACCCACTTACGATGTCAAAACAGCCTCTATCAACTTTTTGGACGGCACCAAGATAGAACAACAACGCATCCTTCTTGCCGTATATCCTCTGCTGTGAGTGGTTAGCCATATCCGTGGCATAATGTACTTGAACTTCGTCAGGCTTTTTTACTTTGTACTAGCATGGATGATTCTGATACAGTGACTGCCGCTCCGAAGCACTGTCGATTGTTACTTGAATGTAGTCCTTGTTTTCCCTGCGCTTTCCGTTCGGTAAATATAGCGATGGAGAATCACGAGACTTGCACGAAATGAGCCCGACTCGGACTTTTTTCACCCACGCGACATTCAATGTCTCTGAGAGTAGGATACGGTGATCTATTCTCCGCGCCGATAAGTCACAATGCTGGCGCTGATGGAATCCATATGCAGTCCGTGAACACTTCTGCTCCCCCTTGCTTCAGTTTGCCGCTGTCGATCGAGACAAGACGTTCACGCTCGTAGAGTGTCCAAGTACGAGTCACAAAACCTCATATTTGATTATCGATGAACATCTACGCCAGGTGGAACAGGGCAATTGATCTCCCGACTGACAAACGACGAGGTCGACATCGCCATGTACGCCTCCACATACGCCGTTGACAGCGTTCCTGGTGTTCTGATGGACCGGCCACATCTCTCCTGATACGTAAAAAGTGCTCTCACAGATCCCCTGATCGCAGGCATCGCAAATGGATCCAAGGCGTATAGACTCGTCGGGAGCTATGTGATCTCTCCCCTGAGATGGCACGTCGCGTCTATGGATTGCCCCGTCCAGCGCTCGGGGTCAGCTGACCATGTCCTGTCACTTCGTACAGGGCTGTGATCACAGGAGGCAAGGACTCGCCGTACAAGCAGATCTCCGATCTGGAGGGCACCACGCTCGGTATTTCAAGGAGCGGCAGGTGAGCCCCGTTTTTTTTCCCCATGTTACGGCCGTACCTTGCCCCTCGTCCCCTCGGCCTGATCACATGTTCTTTTTCACTCGAACGACAGCGGCAGCCAGACGATGGCGTACGTGATGGCCCTCCAGCAAGGATGGCCCACCGACACGCTCAAATTCAGGGGTACGTCATCGCGCGCCTGTTCTCCCGAGTTCTAAATCGGTCTTTTCTGGTTTCGACCTTTCCCTGACTATTCTGCTCGGCTTACCCTGCGCCGCAGTCAACAACGACATCCGTGGACTCGTCGATTCCGTCAACGACGGCACGACGAGCGCGTTCATGTGGGAATGGTTTACGACCAAGCCGTTTGTGGACGCAGGCGAATGCCGTTTCGTACGTTTCCCATCCCACAACGAGTCCAGTTCTGCTGCGGGCGTCGTCGCCCGCGCCATGAAGCGAACACGGAGGCGCCGAGCACAGCAGCTAAACGACGTACACGCCGCTGACGCGCATTTCCTAGATCGGTGAGGTCCCAACGCCCTGGCCCTCTTGGCTCGTCGCAGCCCATCCCACGCGCGCAGCACCCGATGATGTCCGCGAGTTCCTGAGTAATCTATCGACGCACGTGCGAGCGTTCGCTTCGCCTGTACAGCGCACCGGTCCAAGCGTGACGTTCATCCAGCGAACGTTTGGGTATCCCCAAGAAGACGTCGAGGCGAGTGCTCTTCCGTCGGCGCCCTCGTGCAGGGTCCGTGAACGGCCAACGTTGACCCCGTTTTCGTTGTAGGCATGGCTACAGACGGTTGCGTATCCAGACAACTGCGCAGAGATTCCGAAACAAGTCGTCACGGAGACCCTTGAGTGAGGGCACTTCCCAGTCGTGAAGTGACAACTGGCACCTGACGTCCCTTTCTACTTGTCAGCATTCTCCAGAAGGCGGGCGTGGTGACAGCGCCTCTGGGAGGATTTGATGCGGAACACTTCGTGGACACTAGCATCGTGAGACTCACCTGACCTACCGCTCGACACGTCAGCGCAGCCAGAAACGTACCACGGAAATGCATTCGTTCCTCCCAAAGTCAGTAGACTTAGTGTTCATCGGTACAAACTGTAGAAGTGTTCGCAACAACTTTAAGCAATAACATGGAAGAAGATATGCTGGGACTAGATCGTTACAGTACGTACGTGGCGAGTGCATCGTCTGAGTCAAAGTGTTACGCGTGAAACGTACAATCTAGATGTGAAGCGTCCTATGATAAACAAGAGTGAATGACATGCATATTTACCGGATTGTTCTTGGGTGAAACCACAGATCTAACGAGTCTTTGGAAGCGTAGTGAGCGAACGCGAACCCCCCAGAAGGCTGGTTGCTCACCGAAGCCAGATATGCCCCCCGCCGCACTTCTCGCGCACGAGCTCCCAGACGAACTCACCTGCCTGCCCAGAGATACAGTCTATGAGCGTTTGTCTGCCTTCCTGCGTCCCTTCTGCCTCGAGAACCCACTCGCCGCGCCAGCCGTCCCCGAGCCCGTCGTCGATGTCCATGAAGCCCACCCCGACGCGGGCGCGTGCTATCCACATGTACTTTTTGACCATCGCCCAACCGCCAGGCGAGTGTGGACTGGGAATGCGTGTCGCGGCGTTTACAAGCGAAGTCTCGGGAATGCCTCCGCCACCCGGTGGCACAAGCGCAAAAGTAGGGTTCGCGTCGGAAGACATGAGGTGGGTATAATAGAAAGGGGAGGGGAGGCTGAGCGGATCTCCAAGTGGCGGCGGTGCTGGGGGAGCAAATGGAAGAAGGGAATTGCCGTCGAACAGCAGCCAGGTGTTTCGAGAGGTAGCGCGTTCTTCGGGAGGAAGATCGAGTTCGGATTGGGTGCTGTCTGGAGTCGACGGCACATAACCAAAGTTGCAGACGACGTCTCCGGTCGAAAGGTACTGCCAGAGACCGCCCGCGCGGAGCTGTTCTTCACAGGCGGCGACGGCGTCGGGGGAAAGGGCATTGCAAGGGACGAAAACGCGGAGAACAGGAGCACGAGTTCTGAGAGTAGCAAACGAGAGATCATGCGGAGAGTTTGGCAGGTGCATCTTGTGTGGCTTCCGAATAGAGGCTGCAGATGAGCTGCCGCTGATAGAGGACGCCGAAGAGACGTCGGCCGAAGTGCTGCGCTTGTGGGAATTTACAAAGGGACGAGAGAAGTCTTCCTCGGAACGGGAAGTGGACCAAGGTGGTTCTGAGAATGGAGGGACGGGGGGAGGGTTGACGAGGGTATGTCGGGGACGCCTCCAGGAGGCCTCATAGTATCTGAGGGAGCGCGGTTCCGTTGGCGGCGGGGGTAGTGCATGAGAGCCGAAAATGGAAAGCCTTCTCTTGCGTACCTTGATTGCGGGCTGGGCAGTGGTATCGGCCCGCGATAAGGGGCTAGAAGTACTGGAGCGTATACGCGGAGCGCTGGTTGAACGGCGATTGTGGTTGAGCGTGCTGGTATCAAAGGAAGAGGCGTCTGCGAGATCGGACGCGTAAGAAAGGGGAGCTGGGAAGGTGAGCTCGCGAAGAACACGTGGTGGAGAGTTGGGGGCGGAAGGAGAGAGGCGAGACAGATCGGGGTCGATGGGGAGGGGAAGGGAAGAGCTGTGAACGAGCGACTGGAGCAAGAGGACGAAACGAGAGTGGGCGCTCGCGAGAGTAGCGAGCCTGGAGGAGATCTTTGCGATTGCGGGATCGTCGGTGGAGGAACGGGTAAGGGACCTCGAGAGACAGGCGAGGGCGTGCATGGGGTACTGGTGGAGCGGGACGCGTTGGGCGAGTACTGGACATTGTGGTCAACGGGGGCGTGGGAAGAGTAAGGAATGACGAACATAGGAGATGGAGATCGTGGAGAGTGACGTCGACGTCCTGGAGAGCAGAGGGGTCCCGCTGGCGGAGGGCTGTGCGGAAGGGGGGGAGGTGGCGGGAAAGAACGACGTCTCTGACGTCGGGCTCGGCCCAGAGATGCCTGATCCCGGAGCAGGTCGCGAAGAGGGCATGGAGATCGGCCCAGGGGGCCAAGTGGACGAGACGGGCGAAGAGGCGAGGATGCTGGAGGACGAGGAGGGCGTTGCGCTGCATCTTGCGCCAGGCCTTTGCCTTGACGAGGGGTGGAGCGGGCCGGGGAGACGGAAGGAGGATCGGGGTGGAGTGCCTGCGGGGGTCGGGGACGGGCATTTTGGACTTGCGGAACTGGAGGGGGAGGGGGGGGAGGGACTTTTCGTCGAGGGAGGCGGAGGAGGAGGACCCGTCGGAGTGGGTGAGGGAGGGGGTCCGGGATGGGTCCATGGCGAACACAAATGAATCGAAAATGAATTTATTATAACATACGGACATCTATGACTACTCGTTTGCGCGTGTTTGTGCACGCCTTGGAGTGCGACTGTCATGGCCAACCTCGAGCGGGACATCTTCGGCGACGGGTCCGAACTCTCCTCTGAAGAGGACGGCACGTGCTTCTCCCCTCCAGCCTGCCCCGTCTGACGTCCTCCCAGACGTCCCCCAGCAGCGCCAGCGCCAGAAACCCGCCCCGGTCGAACACGACCTCTCCCCCTCCTCCGCTGAGTCCAGCGATGCCTACGAGCAGGAGCAGGAGCAGCCTGCGAAACAGACACGCCGCACGAAGCGTCGCACAGACCACCGCGATGCCCGCAAAACCCGCAAGAGGCACAAGCCCAAACAGCTCACCGAGGAAGATCTTGCAGATCTTCCTCCCGAGAAAGGTCCGTCCTTCCTCGATCCCCCTGTGCCATCTCAAACACCCCTGCACAGCGAACAAGCTGCGTCTCGACATGCAGTTCGACGCCATACTCAAACCGAAAAAAGGTTTCCGCGTGAAGAAGCGCAAGAGAGACGACGACGACACACTCGACAAGTTCGCCGACGAAGAGGTCTCTCGTCTCCGTGAAGCCATGTTGGGTGCCGCAGCCGACGACGAGCAAGCAAACCGCGACAAACTCCCTGCTACAAACAAGCTCAAACTCCTCCCCCAGGTCTTGGAGGTTCTCCGCAAGTGCGCCCTTCCCCCGCTTTCCCTCCCTCTCTCCTCTCATTTCACTCTACAGGCAATCCCTTTCGCAGTCCATCGTGGACAACAATCTACTTGAAGGCGTCCGCAGATGGCTCGAGCCCCTTCCTGACCGCTCCTTGCCTGCCTTGAATATCCAGCGTGACTTCTTCCCCATCCTCAAGAAGATGGAATTCATCGATGGCGCCGTCCTCAAAGAGTCTGGTCTGGGTCGTATCGTCCTCTTTTACACAAAGTGCAAGCGTGTCCACCCCGATATGCAGCGCATTGCCAACGATCTCGTTTGCACTTGGTCTCGGCCCATCATCAAACGCAGTGCTTCCTATCGCGACCGTGTCATTCCTACTGCAGAGGATGACACCCTTGAACATACCAACGAGCGTCTCAATGCCATCCTCGCGCGTGCAAAAGAAGGCGAGAAGAATCGTATCAGAAAGAACGCCGTCATGATCCCACAGAGAGAATTTGGCAACTACACTGTGGCACCTAGGGCTAATGGAGGTGTCTTGCGAAACAGCCAGACCGTCGAAAACGACATCGCCCGTAGAAAACTCAACGCGGAGCGCATGAGGAGCTTGTCCAGAAAGATATCCACAAGAGCCTAAGATAGTCGTCGACGTCTGGCCTGTGCCTTGTGCTGGTTGTATGCGTATGTTCTGTTAGTCTAGTGTTCGGTGTTTACCTTGCAGCTGTAATGATGGATTTAAATAATATCGGACAGTGGCCCCCGCCAGGAACGTCGCCACGGCACTTTCTTAGTTACGGAACTGCCTTCCTCCGATTCGCTGCCACCTCGCATTCACCAGCATCCGGACGTAGTCCAGTCCAGTCCCATGTTGGGCCGTGTTCTTATTTCTGCTGCGGTCCGCTGTAGGTCGAAGGCATGGCCACCATTACGACCTTGGTGCGTGTCCGCAACCTACAGGTTGGTACGTAAATCACATTATGCGTATTGAAAAATCGGTGATAGTTTCGAACGATCCAAATACCTCAGTGAAAATGCCGAGAACACCACGCTCCTGGTAATCTCACACTTGCAACTGGGCGAACCTGTTGCCATTCATAGCCATGGCTACATGGCTATGTGGTCGACGCATGGCTCGCCAATTACCCTCCTATTCCCGAGTCGGTGAGAGCGCCCTGTGCGACCACTGCAAATCGAGCAGAATATATTTTTTCAGCCCATGGTACAATTGGCACCGTTGCGGACCCGACGTCTGTCAGCGCAGAGCATCGACAACGAAATAGGCTTGCTAGGAACTGCCAGACTTACCGGCGCGCAGCACTTGCCGTATTCACATGCTGTGAATTACATCCGCAGTCCTTGCTCAGGTACGCACGAGGTATGCAGTGCATGACCAATGGACGAACTTTGCGTCACGGAATTTTGTGGGTCACATCGCAACAACTTTGTTGTAGGTGCTGACGCAAATGGCGGTACACGGCCGGCGTTCAAGATGCGTGCGCATCTTTGTGTATAAGACGGTTGATCGCCGTTTCGTACTCTATCAATTCCGACCCCTCTAATTCCTGGTTCGCGTTCAGCATGAAGCTGCAGAGCCTCGTGGCGCGAGTCGCACTCGTCCCATGTGTGTTAGGGTTCCCGCGTCTAGCAAGTTTCCCTGAATACCGTTCGCTTGCGGGCCTGTCTCCAGAGGAGGTGCGGGCTGTGATACGGAGCTTCACAAGCACTCCTGGGGCACAACCTCTACCACCTCCCCTCAATGACACGTCCGCCAAGTTGGTGTATGACGCTGCTCACCCTTACCAGCCCGACCAGCCGGGTGATATTCGTGGTCCCTGCCCGGGACTGAACACCCTGGCTTCTCACGGCGTGAGTCGTCAGTGATCTTGGGCGACGCGACATACTCACGATCAGGGCCCCTTATTTGCATGAAGTATCTGCCGCGTAATGGGGTGGCTACACCGGCACAGATCATTAATGCTGTCCAAGAAGGTACGTAGTACGCAACATGATTGACTGTCATGATTTGAACTTGAAACTCGCAGGTTTCAACATGGGATGGAACTTGGCTGCGTTCGTCACTTATGGAGTATGTCAGGGGTGATTTCTTGGTCCTTTTTCCCGTCTGATCAATGGATGAAACTCAACAGGCATTCGTCGTCGACGGAAACCACATGACAAACTTGATGAGCATTGGCGCAAATACGACGGCAGACAATCAACTCACTCCCGGCCTCAACATCCATGGCAACTTCGAAGGTGAATTTGGTTTCTCCGCGCCTTTATTGTTTGCACCCATGCGCTGACCACGGCTGCCGATACTTCTAGGCGATTCCAGTACCAGTCGCGGCGACTTTTATTTCGGTGACAACTACAGCTTCAACGAGACTTTGTTCGATCAAGTAGGTGCAAGGTACCAACTCGCATTTTCATTCCTCATACCTCGCATAGCTCCAATCCGCCGCAAACCTCGTCGGAAACGGTCTCATTACGGTCGAATCTGCGTCCTTGCAGAAAGCCCTCCGCATCAACGACTCCATGGCACGCAACCCTACCTTTTCATTCGACACCCCGCGGTACTTGACCGCCTACGCTGAAACGACGTTCCCGCTCGCGTTCTTCGTCAGCAACCAGACGGTGAACACGACAATGAATGCGACACTCGACGACGCTCGGAGCTTCTTCCAGAATCACCGGTACCCCGACGGGTTCTGGCGGCGCGAAGGCTCGTACGATTTCGATCAGATCGGCACCATGTTCGAGAAGATCTACGATCTGATCAAGGTCCCGCCCGGCCACAACGAGGGTGCGGGCAACTTCGTGACGAACCCCGACGACGACGGGAGCGTACGTCCATATTTTATATCTCTCTCGTTCTCGTGCGCTGAGGACGGGCTCTAGACCTGCTACGCGTACCACAGACAGGTCAACTTGACGGCCCAACTGTACCCGAACCCGACGCCTGAGCTCGAGACGGCAATCAAGGCCAACTTGGTCACGTTCTACCAGACGTTACAGGACCCAACTTGCCAGCAACTTTTCCCGTTCGGACAGTGAGGGCGTCGGAGACGGACAGGAGTGTGTATGGCGTGTATTTTTTTTTAAGTTATAACATACCCATGGACTTGTATGTAGCTATCGCTGCACGGCGCAGAATTGATGTTGGTTCGTTACAGGTGAAGTCGACCGCACGTCGAAGCAGTGGGACTAATAAAGGCGAGCGGAGCCCGTCGGAAGAATCGAAGCGATACCAATCGAAACAAGGATCCCAGAACGTTGTTCTCTGGATCCACCGACGCTGACACCTCGAAGTCTCACGTCTCAGCTTCGGGTCAATCAGCGGGCCAAAGCGCTTCAGCGTAGACGCGCAAAATACGTGGCTGTGATCTGCACGGAACGGTCGTCGCGAAACCACAGTTCTGGCATCCGAGAGCCCAGTACCAGCTTGAATTTGGATTGTGACGCAACCTCTTTCGTGGATGCGGGCACCCGAGTTGTCCGATCTGGGCCATCGGCGGGCGTCGCCACACCCAGCCGCCAAGTTGGCCGGCATCAGTATCTTTATTTTTTTTCGTGTGCATAGACTTCCCTTGCACGGATCTGTGGAAGACCCGGACGCTAGGATGTGCGGGCCTCGAAACTGCACGACGGTGACTGCTGCAAGAGCAGTCTCAAGAGGCCGGCATCCGATCACCTTCAATCCACTTGAACGCCGTGATCAGTGACGGCAACCCGCACACAGTGGCCCGGGGTAACCTGTATCTATGCAGATCGATATCTCTATGCATCACAGCTTGAAGATTCATGGTCCGGTTGAAAGTTCAGATTTGGACCGTGACGGACTAGGGTACAGTGAGGCACGATGGCAGTGGAGCCCTAGTCCTAATTCTCTGGACTAGCCGCCGCGCGGCTCCACCTCGTCGTTCGTCCTCCTCGCAGTGCTCGCCCTCCCCCGTTTCAGCCCACCCACCCACCTCCATTGATCATTCCGGCTTCTCGCAGCTCACTCCTGGGTCCGGAGCGCGCGAGCCTACCTGCCGGGCACACGCACCTGCGAGGTTTCCCATCCGCCCTCGCAGTTCATGCCCTACCCCGCAGGTCAGGCTCCGAAGAGCGCTTCGCGCTCTTCCCTGCCCTCTCCCCCGGGCGGCAGGCGGACAGAGCGACGTCCAAAGAATGATATTATGTAATACCGTGACAAGGCAGTAGATGAGAAAGGGTCATGAATGTGACAACGTTCTTATAATACACGGCTAGAGAGATACGGGGCATGGAGGACCTTGCTATACATCCCGTATTCCCACTCTTCGGCGCGGGCGACTAAACTCGGACCGTGAGATAACTAGATGTATGGCCGAGCTTCGGCAGGGACCTTGTTTACGAATACCGTTATCCGTGATAAAAAAACACATCGCTTTCAAGTAAGTAGTACAAAAGTGTTTGTCAATGAGACATAAGGAACAAGGAGTTAGCCAACGCCATCACCGGCGCTCTAAGTCGATTGAATCACATTCCCTTATCTCGACGCCTGACAAGAAATGGCCCCAGATGGCAAAGAAATACTACTGCAATTGTCGAGAACACTGTGGAGGCCAAATGAAGCAAGTCAGTAGGTCTGCTTGTCGCTGGCACGAGAGGAGTCGTATCGCGCACGATACTACAGTACCACCATCTCTACGAGACCGCCATTGAGAATCCGGGATCACTCCACGCCCTCGTCACAGAGAAAGAAGTGAGTCTAGCATTCTCACTCCCAGTGGCCAGAGATCCAATACGGAACGCTCGGAAGGACAAGACCTATCCTACCTGGAACGAGACAACGCCGATCACACGCAAGGAAGGTCTGTACCAGATGAATTTGAGTCAGGTGTAAGCTCGAGAGTGGTATGTAGACTTCCCTTGTGCTTCTGGACCAGCCACAACTACTTTTGCAGCATGGCAGCTCGGCACCACAACCTTTGCTAGATCACATCAGACCTGCAGGTGGTGCAACAGATGAAGAAGCCGGCAGTGGGGAGCATGGCTTGGGAGACCTGTCTCGACTTGATGATGACGATGATGCTGTGTTGCTCAACGAAATCTATCTGAACGTCAAGGTGGACGACCTCAGTGTCACATTGAAGTTCATTGACACCCTCCAGCGAGCATCTCTTGACGATCCTGGCAGTGGCTTCGATCCACAAGCTGTCCATCGCCTGCGAAATCCTCCCACTGAATCCCCTATGGTCCAAGATCCTAATCTCTGAGCTGCGATCGAGCTATACCTTGGACACGAAAATGCTGATCGAGAACATGAAATCAGTTGAAGGGTATGCATGCAGATCAGGCAGCGACCAGTTCCAGACCCTCTATCAAGTCAAAGAGGCTGTTGCGACCATCTCGGGCGTCGAAGCGATCGTCTTCGATATCTGCGTCAACTCCTGCGTTGGCCCGTTTTCCGATTTAGAACACTGTCCTGAGACGATCAATCACTCAGAAAACAACAACAAACCCATGAAACATAAATTCACCAATATAGCAATGAAATCGCACGGGGACAAATTTTGTCCCACCACAGCCACAATTCTCAGTCCCCAGTGACCTTGTAAACAAGGTAATAATACTATTCAACGGCCCTTCGGGCAAACCTGGACCGGAGCAGTGAAACACGGACCTGACCAAACCAGGTTCGATAAGACGAATTGTGAAAAAAAGTGAAAAAGATTGTAGACCGCCGATCGACAACAACAAGTGAAAGTCGGGTTCGTAGCTAGGCTACAGTAGACAGTTGTACATATATCGCTCCGGAAATCAAAGATGCCAGCAAAGCAGGTGTCACAGTGACATCCATGCTTGACAACAACGATATCTCCACTCCACGAGCGAGACTTCTGTTCGGGCGAAACCGCCTTCTGAATAGCCGTGTTTTCGGATGGCAACCTGAAGGGACTGGATTCCAGAACAGTGGATCCGCAATTCTGACTTCGTTATGTAGTCAGTCACGTAGTAAGTGAGAGCCTTCGCCGCAGGACCAGAACCGATAAATTTTATATCCATATTGCTCTGCAACAGGAAAAGAACAATGTCATTGTAATTATTTATCGAAGGATGCAACCGGCGGAGCAAGGATGATCGACTGAGTATCCTCGTCGATCTCCATCTCCGCTCTGGTCTCCCCTGCGAGACACATCCGGCATATGGAATTCGACCTGGCCTCCCCTGGCCTCAGATATTTAAAGCATATATCGTTGTGAATGTGCCAGTTACATTCCATAGCCAATCGTGAAACAAACCGTCAAAAGCATTCAAGGAACTCTTCTTGTAAACACGTGACCTGGGGAGGTTTCTCAACTCAAAGATTGCTTTCATCCTCCTGTCAATACCCTCCGATACGAAAACGGGCACACACATTCTCGGAAGCTCACAATGAATGACATCCTCCAACCACCCAAATACCGCGGGAAATGCGCCCTCCTCGGTGCCAGCTCCACTCTGCTGAATGTCCCGGGCACGCAATCATCGACGACAAGCGCCGTCATCTAAGCGTTTTGCCCAATCCTAGGCAATACCTCGACTCGCGCCTCCCGCGCTACGCCTGCCCGAACACTGCGACGCCGATTTCGCTCTTCGGACCAGTCTCGCGCAACAGGGAGGAATGGGAGACGGACGTTTGCCCGCCCCTTCAACTTCTGAAAGAGAAACCTCCGCGGAGGACACCGACACTCTTTGTGCGACCGCACCGCATCCAGTAAAGAGACGCGCTTATCTTCACGAGAGACTGATAACCCGTAGTGAGCACATAACACGAGGAGGTCGGCACGTGTAAGATATGGAAACTGCTCGACAAACCGCACCACATCGGGAATCAATGCAGGCAACTGCACCCCACGCGGATGCACGAATTGCTGTTCGCACGTCATTGAATCAAATCCAATGAATTCGAAGTCGCGGCGCAACTTGGCAAACGTTACAATCTGGTCCACATCGGACGAAGACCCAGGCGAACGAAACTCCACCACACTCCACTGCGCTGCCGACGACATCGGCACCACGCAGCGACCTAAAAGCACCGCCCGAAAGCACACGCACCGGACATCGTTATAAACACAGAGCGAGCACCAACCATTATGAAAGCGAAACACAAGTCAGTAGAACAGCAGATAGACGTCTCGGCCGGTAGGAAAAGGGACTGAAGACGATACAATCGCGCCCCTCTCACGAAAAAAGAAAGCCCCGTCTGCGGGCGGCCCGCGGACCGGTGTTAGTCTACGGCCCCATGCATAAACCTGGAACCCTAATCGGGTCCAGGAACTAGTAAAGTAAACTGACTTCCCCGTGTCTGTGTTGACTTTTTTGTTCAGTGGCAGCTCGCGAACAACTTGTAGACACTGCGTTCGACACCGTACTTCAACTTGTTACCAGCATGCAGCATTCGTCACCTCCAAAACTACTGGAATGATGTATGCACACCCTGTGAAACATCTCTCTGCGGTCGCATTACCAGGAGCGTATGCCGTCATGCGGCCGCAGTATTATACCCGGGTATGCAGTGGCGCCCCCCAAGGGGTATGCATCGCGCGATTAATGTGGTCCTAGATAGGGATGCGCGCGCTCCCCATGTATATATTTACTGGTTGCCGTTTGTGTTCCCCGCCCTTTCTGACCCATCTGACAACTCGCTCATTATGAAGCTGCACAACATCGTGATGCTAGCCGCGCTCGCCCCGTGTGTACTAGGGTCTCCGCATCTAGCAAGCTTTCCCGAATACCGTTCGCTTGCGGGCCTGTCTCCAGAAGAGGTGCTGGCTGTGGCACGGGGCTTCAGTAGTATCCCTGGCCCACAACCTCTCCCGCCTCCGCTCAGCGACACGTCCGCAAAGTTGGTGTATGATGCGGACCACCCTTATCAGCCAGACCAACCAAGTGACATTCGTGGTCCATGCCCGGCGCTAAACACCCTGGCTTCTCATGGCGTAAGTCATCGTTAATCTGGGTGGCGCGATTTAGACAGGATTTGTTCGATACGTACAGTATCTGCCGCGTAATGGTGTGGCCACTCCGGCCCAGATAATCAACGCTGTCCAGGAAGGTACGCAGATTGCAACAGGTTTGCCTGTCATGCTTTGATCTTAAAACTCTCAGGTTTCAACATGGGATGGAACTTGGCGGCGTTCGCCACTTATGCGGTATGTTAGGAAGTATTCGTTAATCCCGTTCGCCCTTTGACCGACGCATGGCATTTCGAAATGTAATAGGCGTTCGTCGTCGACGGAAACCATTTGACCAACTTGATGAGCATTGGTGCAAACATGACTGCCGACGATTGGCAACTCATCCCCGGCCTTAACACCCATGGCAACTCGGAAGGTAATGTTTACTCTCGTGACTTTGGCGTTTGTAGCCATCTGCTGATCACAGCTGTCAAAATTTCACCCTAGGTGATGCCAGTACCACTCGCGGAGACTTTTATTTCGGCGATAACTACAGTTTCAACGAGACTTTGTTTGATCAGGTAGTTATAAACTACCAATTCGTATATGCATTCCTCATGCGCCTTGAATAGCTCGAATACGCCGCCAATCTCGTCGGCAACGGCTTCATTACAGTCGAATCCGCGTCACTCCAGAAATCCCTCCGGATCAACGATTCTATTGCCCGCAACCCCACGTTTTCGTTCGGTACCCCACGCTATACTGGCGCTTTAGCTGAAGCGGCGTTCCCGCTTGCGTTCTTCGTTAGTAATCAGACGGTGAACACGACAACGAGCGCGACACTCGGCGACGCGCGGAGCTTCTTCCAGGACCACAAGTACCCTGACGGTTTCTGGCGTCGCGAAGGCCCGTACGATTTCTCACAGGTCGCCATCATGTCCGATAAGGTATTGGCACTGGTCAAGGTCTCGCCCGGCTACAATGAGGGCGCGGGCAATTATGTGATAAACCCAGATGACGATGCGAGCGTACGCCAGCTCTCTTTCTCTCGAGTGGTTCTCGTGCGCTGAGGACGGGCTCTAGACCTGCTACGCGTACCACAGACAGGTCAACTTGACGGCCCAGCTGTACCCAAACCCGACGCCTGAGCTTGAGACGGCGATCAAGGCCAACTTGATCACGTTCTATCAGACGTTACAGGACCCGACGTGCCAGCAACTCTTCCCTTTTGGACAGTGAGGGCGTCGGAGATGGACGGGAGTGTACCTGGCGTGACAAGTGTCAATTTTATCATACTATACCCATGCCCATGTACGTACATAGCTATCCAGCACGGCGCTGAAACGTTCGTTGGCTGTTGTATACGTGTCAATCGAAACGCGCCGGAGTCGGGGACGATCTTCTGACTAGGTGCCCGCGTCCGCGGGTCACCTGGCAACAATCGATTTTATGGCACCATCTCTGATTCCAGAGCTACGGTTTCACAACGACGGTCCCGTCTCCAAGTTATCGGACGTGTCGAGTCTGTCGGACGACTCTAGTTGTCTACTGCTGCCACTATCGACGGGCGTCGCGACCTTGACTACTATATCGGTATGGTCTGAGATGATTCGAGCTGTGTCACGTGTGTGTTCGACTCGGGTCGATCCCCGGGCACGAAAGTAGAGAGATACGATAGCGACGATGATCGCGCCCCGGGGTGGAGCTCATCGGAACTGCAAGGGCTAAGTAGCGTCGGCACTGGTTCCCACTGCATTTTCGGGAGCGATCCCGGCCGACCCTGCCGGACGCCAGAATTAGAAGACTGCCAGGTTTACTACAAGTTAGTACGTACATCATCACTCAGCTGGCCTACTTACATATGTAGGTTGAGCCGCTCGCCAAGCGTTGGTAACTTGAAGTGTTCCGACTTACATAAGACGTAGGATTTGCTGGAGTCCAACTTCATTGGCACTATGTACCGGCAGCATCAGATCCGGCAAGTCATTAGGATGAAAACCACTATTTTCTGATCTCGAGTTTAGGGTCTAACTTCAGGAGCTTCTACACAGTGGAACCAATTTGAAGAAGAATGCTCACTAGTCCGTGCCCTGACTCGGAGTTCAAGCTGGCACGGGTAATTTCATTTCATTGTTGCGTAACGTTCATTGCGGTCGGACAATGACTCGTTAGCTCTGAGACCCCCAGAAAAGGTGACCGAGTACTTGTCATTGTTCGATCACATTGCCCTTGCCATTCGTACCTCCACCCGATCGAGACCTCACAGCCAGAGTGCGAGTGGAATTACCGTGACCTAATCGTGTACTGGGCGGTTCTATGCGGTGCCCGAGTACGTACAGGGGCTCCACTTGCCGAATCAGTCGAGAGTACATCCTTTCCCATGACCGCCGCTGATACATTGACGGAGACAGGAGGTCTGCCCATGACGCTGCCAGTGACTGCGCAGCGCCCTCAACACCAGAGTGCTACTTAAATGGCGTTAAAATTCCTCGAAGTCCTTGATGCAGGCCCGGGAACTAACCGAAAGGGCACGGATTCAGATGCGCCGTATTTAAGATGAATGGTGATCGGTTTGTATCTCCTGTTCATTTCGCCCCCCATAACCCCTCGTTTCATGTTCGGCAAGAACTTGCAGAGCTTCGTGACACTAGTCCTCCTCCCGTACGCGGCTGGGTTTCCGCACCTAGCAAACTTTCCAGAATATCGTTCGCTTGCGGGCTTGTCTCCGCAGGAGGTCCAGGTTGTAGCGCGCAGCTTTAGCGGCACCCCCGGACCACAACCTCTTCCACCTCCCATCAAGGACACGTCCGCAAAGTTGGTGTTTGATGCGGCTCACCCTTATCAACCTGATCAGCCGGGTGATATCCGCGGCCCCTGTCCGGGATTGAATACGCTAGCTTCTCACGGCGTGAGTGACTAATGATCACGGTGACGCGTTTTAATCCCGACCTTCACTGCAGTATTTGCCGCACAATGGCGTAGCTACTCCTTCCCAGATCATCAATGCTGTTCAAGAAGGTACGCAGATCGCGGTACAGTGACAATCGAGTTAACTCAAGAACTTGTAGGTTTCAACATGGGATGGAACTTGGCTTCATTCGTGACTTATGGGGTACGTCGAGGGGCGTCTCGCTGTCTCGTTTCTCCTGACTGATGGATTATCTGTGAATGGCATAGGCATTCGTCGTTGACGGAAATCACCTGACGAACTTGATGAGCATTGGTGCAAACACGACTGAAGATGATCAACTTACTCCAGGGCTTAACATCCACGGTAACTTTGAAGGTGATTTGTATGCCTACGCCTGGGCCATCTGTAACCGTACACTGACATCTTGGAAACACTCTAGGTGATGTTAGCACTACACGCGGGGACTTTTATTTCGGCAACAACTATAGCTTCAACGAGACCTTGTTCGATCAGGTAGGTACACACTACTGACTCTCATCTACATTCCTTATACTCGCATAGCTCCAATCCGCCGCTGATCTCGTCGGCAATGGCCTCATCACGATCGAATCTGCCTCCCTTCAGAAAGCCATCCGGATCAACGATTCCATGGCACGCAACCCGACATTTTCGTTCGATACTCCGCGATACCTGACCGCATATGCTGAAACAACGTTCCCGCTCGCGTTCTTTGTTAGCAACCAGACGGTGAACACGACGATGAATGCGACACTCGACGACGCTCGGAGCTTCTTCCAGAACCACAAGTACCCCGACGGGTTTTGGCGCCGCGAGAGCCCGTACGACTTCCCACAGGTCACGACCATGTTCGACAAGATCTTTGCCCTGGTCGGGGTCAGGCCAGGCCACAACGAGGGAGTGGGCAACTTTGTGAGGAACCCGAACGACGACGGGAGCGTACGTTCACCTTTTCTTCTCTCTTTCTACTTAGCGTGCTGAAGCGTCGCTCGTCTCTAGTTGTGCTTTGCGTACCATAGACAGGTCAACTTGACGGCACAGCTGTACCCGAACCCGGCGCCCGAGCTCGAGGCTGCGATCAAGACCAACTTGCTCACGTTTTACCAGGCATTAGGAAACTCGTCATGCCCGCAACTCTTCCCGTTTGGGCAGTAAAGATCGAGTTGAGATGATGTCTCATGAGAGTCCACTGTACAACATATGTTAACCCTCTTCGAACTCTTCTTATTGTATTAATACTTGATTTGACGGATTCGACGTGTTTGATGTTATGGGACACTCGATAATGTAACTCTAACTCTAGCTTATTACAAAGCACGAACCAGCTTGTGGTGCACGATCTCATGTCTCAGCACACTCTTCAAGTTGATCGGTATATTCTAGTGCAGAATATGCAAAGTATGAGTGGGGGTGATTGGGACGTCTACACGTCTCTACTCGGCGGCACACGCCGTCAATGCGTCTACGGGCTTCGGCAATCCCTCAAGTTCTAAAATACTACCACCTCAGAGCCGCGGCTTCGCGACCGCGGTATCCCCCAGTTCTCGGACTTTGGGTCCGTCCGTCCACAGGCGGTCTGTTGCTGTACCGTCTGCACCCTCGGAGGTACTGGCCGAGAGACAAATGTCTCGCATGTCGCGAAGGGCATCCGCGACGTGCTCAACGAAGACGCGCGTGGACGTCGTGGGGCACGAGTGCTTGGATTCGACGCAGAACTTCACGGCATGCGGACCGATGAGATCTATCCGTCGCCGCGGCCCGTCAGTGGTCAGTCGAAAGTTCGACGAGAAATGGACTCACAGTTTATCCCATACCCATCTTCGTAAGGCGATCCAAATCTGCGAGGATGAGATCATTGTCGATAACGGGAGGGCGCAGCGGAGATGCAGCGGAGACGGGGCGCGACGCCCCTCGAAGTGGAACGACTATGGCTGACACGCATACTCACCCTGTACCCCTGAACCACCACCCTTCACTCAGGCCACTCGTCGATAGTCGCCATTCTTGGCTTCTCTTGAACATGGGGTCTTCAAACAGGGGGACGCTCATTTCTGCGGCTGGAAGGGACGTCTCTTCTCCACATGCGGCGGTACCATGAGAAGAATCGCGGTCAACGTCTGGTAGAGTTTCAGCGATGTTGTCGAGCCATGCCCATTCATCGCTCAAGATGCATCGGAGGCCGAGGAAATGTCGGTCAATTCCACGGCCCATCATCGCTGAGCGTGTGAGCAAAGAATGTGTTTTGAGAGCAGATTGGAGGCGAGTGTATAGATGAGGCAAAGGCTGCGATGTTAAGTGAGAAACATGATTACACGGCAGAAGAACATCGTCGTCAGTGTCGTTTCACGTCAACCATTAGTCCACTCACTCCACTCTGGAGACTCCTCGTCCATGCCGCAGAAGCTATAAGGAAGGCATAGCACTCTGTCGTAAAGGAGCGTACCGTCTCCGTACGACCATGCTGGAAAGTTCGAGTGAGCACTGTCTCGTAAACAGGAGTCGGGCGCCGGTGAATTCTAAAGTAGGCAAGCTGTAGAGCGAGCTGGACAAATGCATCCGGCGAATATGTCGCTATGTGTAGTACGATGAGTAATTCAAGCGGAGAAAACGATACAGTATGACTTGCAAAGTCGTTTCATCTCCTCGCTTCCCCACTCTTCGAAATAGGACACCTCGTGATCCGAGTTCGAGATCAGCGCCTGGGCGTTCTGTTTCGCATTCTCGATTGCGGCCTGTATCGATGGAGAAGAGACAAAATCGAGTCGCGTCCAACGTGAGCCTGACCCAGCATCTAGACCTTCCAGTTCGCCCTCTTTCCCGAACGGAACACCAGCCAAACCTGCGCAGACGCTTGCTCCGTTGGCTCCGGCGACCGCCCACTCACAAACCACGCTTGGGATCAGTGCATCCACAGGGGAATGCTCGCCCATGGCACCTGCTCGTGTACTAGGCTCGACAACGAGAGACAGAGGTTTGTCTAGGAAGCGGTTGAGCGCTAAAGGGGAGGAACGGATTGCACGTTGGTGAGACAAAAGATCAGATGGCTCTGTTGGTGACGAAAGCTGGGATGGAGGCGCCAGCTCAGAAGTGTAACGATGACCGCCGAAGGTGAGGCGAGTGTCGCCGCTGTCGTCGCGTTGATCCACAGGCACGGAAGGGGCAGGCCAATGGTCAAGGGAAACAACGAACAGAGATTGTTGGATAGCCTCGAGAGACGCCTTGTTTTTGGGAGATATGGCCAGCAACGTCGAGTAGTTCTGTGATGCCAGTGAAGTAGCATCAGAATATGACGAAAATAGAGGGGACGCAGGTTCCCACCCGAGACCATTCATCTCTGTTATCCGCCGACAGAACACCAACCTCCACAGGTAACTCGCCATTGCGTCGGCGATGTTGGACATCAGTCACAACAGCCCTCATGCCACGCTCAATCTCGTCAACATGCAAAGGCGCACCTGTGGCCGGATCTGCTACACGCAGGGAATAATAGTAATCGTGCACTAGGACGGTGACCGTGGGTGTCCAGGGCGACAAGGGAGGAGCACGAGTGGCGAGCGTGTCAGCAGGCCGTCCAGGGAGACGGCAGACATTGAATATTTGGGAGGTGCCATGTCTCAGCCACGAACCTAGTAGACAGCGCATGAGAAGGGACAAGGACGGAAGACATGGTCTGACCTATCCGAGAAGTGTCGGGATAAAGGTCCTGGCTGCGAAGGTGAGGTAGAGAAGCGGACACAGAGAAGATACACACGTGTACATTCGGTGCTTGAAATCGAGGATGCCATGCACGAGACAGGCTGCCCTCCTGACTTGCCAAGGCGTGATTCCCGCCGCAGGATTCGCGACGACGTCGCGCGGAACGTTCGGATCGTTCACGAACGCGAGCCACCAGTTGGAATTGATGAGCAGGGGTGCCCTCCACTCGAGATAGGTCTTCCTCATCCAAAAGTTGTCATCGAGCCAGTTGTGCGGAGAGACCGAGTCGAGTGCGCGAAGGCGTGCCTGTGCGCGCTTCGCTGGGCCATCGAGAAAGGCGCTGACGAGCGCTCGCTGGTGGGCGTAGGCGACGGCAAAGGGTGTCCCGCCGCTGTGCTCGTCGGCGAGGAGGACCGGCTGTATGGAGCGGAGATACGCGTTGAGAGTCTTTTTGATGTCTGGCACGGGCAGTCGGGACATCGCCGTCCGAGACATTCCGCCGTGAGACGGCGCACGACCCTCCCAGATGCCCGCCCATCATCGCGTCCGCGCCTGGATCGTCCAAAACTACCCCAAACCAGCCATCGACCAGGTAAGACCGCCCTGGTCCGTGCCCTGTGATACACACCGACGGACGCGCCAGGAATGGCTTGCAGACTGCTCAGACTGGATCGCGTCCGAGCTCGGCCTCGATCCGGTCAAGGACGCTGACCAGTTCATCCGAGACGTCGAGGCACAGCTCCTCCAGTCCAATCTCGCTGACTCGACGGTCCCCGGGTCCGGAATCGACCCTCTGCTCGTCGCGTCTAACCCTGGCCCAACTCCGCCGCGCCCATCCAGAGTTCTGCACCCCGGCCACCAAGCTCCTCGGCAGAAGAAGACGACCGGAGCAACGCCGTTGCTCGTCGAGATCAAGAGCATCACAGAGATTGCACACTCTGCACTCAGCCTTTTGAACACGCATCAGACGCGTCTAGACCGTGCTGACTTGGGTCTGGCACATGACGAAAATGAAGAACAACATCCTGATGAAGGCGAAGGACCAGTCCCCAGATTCCCCCGTGGTATGCTCAAACTCGAGCTATCCGACGGCTTGACTACGTTTAGGGCCGTCGAGTTTAGGTCTCTCCCCCAACTGGAGCTGGGCGCCACTCCCCTTGGGTACAAGGTGCGAGTCTTCATGATCTTACCCCGCGCCCGCTCATTCCGTTCCCCTAGATGCTTCTCAAGTCTACGCCCATACGCAATGGCATCGCCTTTCTCGAGCCCTCCAATGTCGTTCTCAAAGGTTACAGAACCGAAGACCACGATGTCAATAGGGAACAAGTTTTTTTGAGTTCACTTAGGAAGCGGCTAGGGTATGAAGTGTTGCATTACGTCCGACGCCGCGCGCTGCTGCTAAGTTGACCCATCCACAGTCGCCCAGATCCCCCACTCGAAGCTCCCGCTGCGGCTCAGCCACCCGTTGATCCGCCAGGACCAGAACCAGCCCAGCCTGCACCTGCAGTGCGACCGCCATCCCCACCCACTGACTTTGATGACATGTACGTGGATGATGACGTGGATCCCGATGTCCTGCGCGAAATGGACATGCAAATGGATGAGGCCATCTACATACAAGAGAATCAGCGAGGTGCTGCCCGTGTGCCACCCGCCAAAACTCCTTCGACATCCAAGGAGATCCCTGTCGCTAGTTCAAACCCAAAGCAAACCTTGCGCGTCAATACAACGGTCGCGTCTTCTTCTGTCAAGATCCCGTCGAATACTACTTCGGTCAAGACATCGCCTTACTTCACCGCCCGCTCATCCGAATCCAGACTGATTCCCGATATCGGCCTCTCTCCGCGCCCTGCCGCACAGCCCAAATTGGAGCCCGATCTCGATATTACTTGGGACATGGGAGACCTAGAGCCACCCGTCAAGAAATCTGGTGGTTCTTCGTCTGCGAGGCCACCGCCTTGTGTTCCAGCCAGAAAACTGCCCCTCTCTCCTGACTCTTACGACAACCTCCTGTCTGACATGGAAGTGGACGATTCGTTCTTAGAACAGGTAGGGATGATCGAACAGGGCGCTCTGGGCTCGGGTGCCATCGACAAGGGAAAAGGCAAGGCCAGAGACACCGGAACGGACGACCGTCCGAGGGTGGCGCCAGCTAGGAAGTCGTTAGGCCCCGCTGTGGGCACGAAAGGTTTAGCTGCGCGTTCTGTATCCCCTTCCCGCGCTGAACTCAGCATGAGGGTGCAGAGCAGTACAAAGAGGGGCATCAGCGCCTCGTCGTTGAGTGGCTCGACCGAGTCTCCGATGCCACAGTCCACTCAGTCGTCGGATCATCGCTTGCCCCGCGATCCATCATTGATCGTTATTTCGTCCTCAGACGACGAAACCCCGAAAGGTCACAGTTCTATTAACCCTCTCGATCGCGCTCGGAGACGTGCAAGTAAAGGTCAAAAAGTGGATCGGGATGTGGCCATGGACTCGGACGTGATTGACATCTCTGACTAGGGGCGCCGTTGACCTGTTTTGGAACGACGATCTGTTAACGGTTCTTTCATTGGGGGAGCGAATCGAGAGTAGTATGTCCCCTGGAATGTAGCGTGTTTAACCGCATGGCGATCTTGTAGATCATCTCCTAGACGTGTAATGGAGATGCAAATCGTAAATGTCACAGAATCTAGAGATCATTTGAATAATGCAAAGAGCCACTTATATTTGATTCTCAGGGTTGTTCATGGTGCAACTCCAGGCGAACCTACCTATAGGGTGATGTCCTCGGCGCGATGCCCAAGAATTTGTCCACAACTTTACAATGCTAAGGTAGCTCATTGATACACGCATGTGCTCGACCGAAGGCTTGACTGGGGTAATACTCAACTCTGCCCTCTAAGCGCATCTATGATCAAGACAGTTTGCACACGCTTCATCCAAGGATCGCACCCTTGGTCTTCTTCTTCTTCTTCGAGCCATTGAATGATCGCCAACTGTCTACGCGAGACTCTCGCGACTCTGATAACGGTGATTAATGACTTCAGTATAATAGACTGAGGGAGGAATATGCACCTTCCCATGCCTTGTCTTCCTCTGCTTTGCGCTTTCTGGCTACAACCTCCTCTTCTTTCTTGCGGGCCTCCAGGCCTTCGTTGGCGAGATTCATCTTTATCGCCCTGAACGATGTCAGATCTTGCATCATAAACGGGTGCTGTACTTACTTTCTCCGTCTGACTTCTTCTTCGATTAAAACCTCCTTGATTTTCTCCTTGAGCATGATCCTCCACGGAGTGGTAAGACCCTGCGCCTTCATCTTGGGATCGTCTGCTAGATTCTTCAAACGTAGATCATCGTCGGTGAGATTTGGTGGTAGGGACAAGGAGCGAAGGAGGGTCGAACGAGCTGACGCGATGGCAGCGTCCAGCTCAGTCCGTTTGTTGGTGTCGGACAGCTCAGCTTCTGCCTGCCAATCGCCATGCAATTGAGTAAGCGCCGCCGTGGGTCACAACGAGAAAGCGCACCTTCTTCAGCAGGTCGAACGCATCTGGAGCACGCGGGTCGGGGGTCTTGTCAGGATGGATGACTGTACATGGAAAAACGTACAGAATGGGCCAAGTCGGGACGCATTGGGAGACGGGCGAGTTTCCAAAGACGGGATATTTCGTCAGCGTGCTCTCGATACAACCACACGAGTCGAGCGTAGGTGTGCTTACAGAGAGACAGTTGCCGGTATTTGCGCTTTATGTCTTCTGGCTTAGCGGTTTCATCGAGGTTGAGCACATCATATGGGCTGTAAAGCGGTCAGCCACGCTGGCCAACGGTGGCTCAGCAGGAGTGCTCACTTGAGCTTGAATGCTTTCAGTATACGCTCCACTTCGACCTCGCGCTGAAAGGCGGAAGCTTCCCGGGAGAGTAGCTGTTCCAGCTCCAAGTCTGCCTTGGAAGATGAGGGCTGTGAATCTGGTTTGGAGTTGGACATGGACGTCGTCAAAGGCCGGTGACTTGACACACAAGCGTTAGTGCCAAGTCACGTGCCACGTACACCTTGAAGTGGCCCGGGATTGCCGGTGGTCGCCGACATGTTCACGCTCCACTGGGCAAGTCATTCTCTTTTCTTACCGCCATCGCTGACAGCGTATAGTAGCCAGTTCGTAGCGTGTGCATCCTCTCCAGGGTGCCGCCATGGCGTTTGCGGTCACCGAATGCGTCCGTCAAGCTCATATTTGATGCGCCCATGTCCACCCGTGCGCCTCCCCCGCCGCCCCATTCATATTTTGCGCGCCAGCACCAAGCGCGCCGGCAGCTGCACGCGGCCAAGAACCGTAATCTCCTCATGTACAGCACCGCAGCTGTATGCATCCCGAGACTCTTCTCGATCCGTTTACTCACCCATGTCTAGATCGTCTTGGGGATAGGCGTGACCTACGCGGCCGTGCCGCTTTATCGCATGTTCTGTGCGGCCACGGGGTTCGCTGGGACCCCCTCGGTCATGTCGACATCGTCCGGCCGCTTCGACCCGTCTCGACTCGTACCCGTCGACGGCGCGCGACGCATCCGCGTGCACTTCAACGCAGACCGTTCGGAGACGCTCCCTTGGAAATTCATCCCCCAGCAGAAATACGTCGACGTCTTGCCTGGCGAGTCGAGTCTAGCCTTTTACAGGGCTAGAAACGAGAGCAAAAAGGACGTCATCGGAATCGCGACGTACAACGTGACTCCGGATCGGGTGCGTCGCCATCGCACCCTGTGCCGTGAACGCGTATACTGACGAGGTCGCGTCAGGTCGCGCCGTATTTTTCCAAGATAGAATGCTTCTGCTTCGAGGAGCAGAAGCTTCTCGGGGGTGAAGAAGTCGACATGCCACTTCTTTTTTTCATAGACAAGGACATGCTGGATGATCCGTCGTGTCGGAATATAGACGACGTCGTACTGAGCTACACGTTTTTCAGGTCTGTGCCGTCTGACGCGTCGAGTCGTCGTTAATGGATTTATGTCAGGGCTCGCCGAAACGCTCAGGGACACCTCGAGCCCGATGCGGCAGACGATGCGGTACAAAGATCGCTTGGATTCGATAGTTACGAACACGCTCCTCGGAACGAGACTAGGCTGTAGTCTATACCCGCGGCCTGAACTGGGTGCTCTCACTGGTGTGAACGTGCGCGCAGTCATGACAACCCGGAGCGTGATCGAAACAGGGGGGCAGCAGCGCGTCGGGCCGTCACGCGTCCGATGGCTATGTAGATTGTCTGAACGGAGCGGGCTGAGAGCGGATGCTTGGAAGTCGACGGCAGTGCCTGTGAGAACTTGAAGTGGTCCATTGAACTACCCTGCCGAGTGTGAGCAAGTTTTTCGCTCTGGATCGATCATGTCCTCGCCGCTCATGTCCTCGTCGAGTCCGCAGTGGGACAGTCGCAACCGCGGCTTCATCTCCCCCGCAGAGCTCCAGCAGCTCAGACAGGCCAGCCCAGGCAGAGCCGTCGACGTACACGACTTTCAAGCACGTCCCTCTTCAAGCGACGGCCCAGATAGCACTCAGCACCCCCGGCCCATGCCCCCCTCGCCCCATTCCAATTCCCACTCCCGTACTTCCTCCTTCTTCTCTTTTCGCTCCAAACAACACCCCGACGCCCACGAGACCTCCCCTAACTCTCCCCCGGCCGCCCTCCACAAACGACGTCCCAACAGTCGCCCCGGCAGCTCAAACGGTCTCCCCCCGACCGACTTCGGTGGCCCCGCACCCCAGATGGGCCAATCAAAGTCCCTTGGCCCAACTAGATCTCCCCCCGACGACCAGCAGCATTCGTTACGTAGGACATCGCTCGGGCCTGTTTCCGCGCCACTCCACCCCGAAATCCGCTCCGTCGTCCAGTTGACCCTTGCCCACGCCCGCAAGGTGTATTTCTCCGGCCCTCTCGTAAAGCGCCTCGAGAGGCAGCCAGATGGTCAACGCCCACACAAGGACGAAGGCTGGGTCGACGTCTGGGCCCAGCTCGGTGGAACGACCCTCAGCATATGGGACATGCGCGAGGTGGAAGAAGCGAACAAACAGGGCAGGGAGGTCCCCCCCACCTATTTCAATACCACAGACGCCGTGCGTCTCAGCCTTCTGTCACCTACGCGTTTATTCTCACCGTGATCATAGTTTGTCCAGGTTCTCGGCTCCATCTCCGTCCCCGCTACAGACGGCCAGCCTCCTAGAAAATTCACGAACGTGCTCACTCTCAACACCGCTGGCTCGAATATTTTGTTATTCAGCTGTCCCTCCACCGCCGCCCTGATATCATGGGCAACCGCATTTCGACTTTGTGCTTGGGAAAAATCGCGACTCGAAGAGATATACACGGCACATCTCATACGCATAACTTTACCTGGCGGTACGACTCCTCATGTTCACCGTCGGCGTCGTTCGCTGACCGAGCCACGTTCACAGGCAGAGATACACCTTCGACTCTACAGCGCGGCCGTATGGAAGGTTGGGTTCGCATTCGCGTCGCTGGGCAGACCGACTGGAAACGCATGTGGATGGTGGTGTCTGCCGCATTACAACCCGAGACCCCTGGCCCGTCACATGGCGATGCTAACCAGCCTGGCACGGCTCGCAAGAAGCGCGTGACTAGTCTCTTTTCTTGGGACCAGGCTGACGATCTACCACCACGACCTCTGTTATCACTCTACGCATCATCGAAACCGAAGGATAAGAAGAAGGCTATGCTGACGCTCAAGGACCTGACCCAGGCGTTCGCAGTGTATCCAGAGCGTCCAGAGTTGATCAATCGGAGCACGTTGATGAAGCTGGAGGGTTCGCTTGGCGACGAAGAAACAGCCGGTAGTATGCGGGGCCGAGAAGGGTGGGTGCTCGTCATGCCAGAGCTCGAGGCCGGAAACACGCAGGCGTCCGAGATGTTGAAGTGGATCGTTGGTAATTTTTTTTTTTTTTGTTACCTGTAAAGCCGCCACCTGACTCGGAATTCAGCCCTACACGATGCTTTTGGGCTCTACGGGCGACCGAAACCCTATACGTGGGACCCTCGAGATGCAGTTTCGATGATGTTCGCGTATCCTGTCGGGCCTTCCCGTGATGTGAGAGCCCACCTTGTCTTTGTGATTTCGGTCTAACCTGTTCAAGCTTCTCTTCCTTGACCGAGAAGCCGCAGAATCGATGGACCCAAGGGATGATCGCACGTCGACTATTCGTTCTCGCTTATTGAACGTGTTGCACGACCGTATCCCCCAAATTTATCTGCAGTCGGGATCGGATTCACCCTCTGGCACCCCTCTTTCATCCGCTCAACAACAGCCGCATCTTCTTCTTGCACCCCCAGGTAGCGAGACAGCGGGGCAGTCTCAACAACCTTCACAGCTACCTTCTTTGGGCCTCGACAGCTCTTCCTTCCAACTTCCATCCCAATCTCGTGTCGATGGCCGTGCACTGACACCTATAACGGAACTGAACAGTGCTCGTGAGACCCAGATCGACTTGACTCGTGCATCTGGCCTTTCAACTGATCAATCTAATGGAACCCCACCACACGCTTTAGAGAAGGACGAAGACGAGCCTCTTTCAAATTATGTTGCTGCCTCCGTTATGTACAGCGAAAACGGTGACCTGGCACTTGCTCGGCCCGCCGCGTCAGGTTCCGCTTCTGCAAGTGATACGTCTCGCAAGCCCAGTGGGGATTCTTTCGGCAAGCATCCTGGGTCCCGCCCCGACTCGAAGTTGTCACCGAGCACGGAACATACCGCGTCCAAGCCACAGGAGACCAATGGTGGTATTGCAGAAATCATGGGTGTCAAATTCCCCTTCTCGCCGTTGGCTTCTCCGGAATCGCTTTCGTTTTCTACGAATTCGAGCATGTCGGTACACTCGCCTGCTCTCGGAAACCAAGGACCAACCGTCCGGTCGCCCGGATCTCCCGGCTCAGCTGGGAGGTCATCAAAATCATCTCATAGTTCACCATCTTACTCAATTTTGACGTCTCCTCATTCTTTGTTGGAAAAGGACCTACCTTCTATTCAAGCTGTACAGACTACTCAAACTCCCGCTGCACCACCCCCGAAGTCGCTGTTGCGCAGTCCTTCGAATGCAGTCCCCCCTGTCCCCGATAAGCTCATGTCGCCATCTCCGCAGCTCCCGTCTTCAAAGCCCGGTTCAAAACCACCAGCAGACCCTCAGGGTGTCCTCGCAGATGCAATTTTCTTCATGCAGCAACTCGACGAAAGACCGGCCCCCCCACGCCGTATACCCACGACTATCTCCGAAAAGTCGGATTCGACTTCTGTATCAGAACCCGTTCTCCCAGTACATACTTCACTCTCCGGTGTGCCTTCTCCACGGAGTGGGATGGTCTCGGAACCCTCGCTTGGCGGTTCCCGGATCGTGCTTGGCCGCAAGCCTTCCGGAGCACGTGCTTTGACGGGTAGCGGCGCTAGCCGAGTACTAAATCCAGAAGCCGCATTGGCTTCTTTACCTGAGCAACGACTTCTGGTTTCCGATAGCGACACTGACACCATGTCTGACCACAGCGCCGCGCCAGCACTGAGGAAGGCTCAACTGGACGATGTGAATGCGGATGCACTCGCCGCACTCTCGTTCCTGGATGTTGACCCGCTGGCCGCTCCCTCTCCCCCAAAACAGCCTTCGGCGAATACATCCATCGGAGAACCTTCAAGGTCGCCACCTCCGCACTCCGAGCCGTCGCCGCCGCCAACAGAGAACGCGTCCGCCCCTGGGAGTTCAGAAAACGTTGCCCAGTACAAGTCGACGTTTGCTCCGTCGAACCAGGCTGTGCAACGCAAAGCGAGATTACAGGCACAACAAGCTGCGCATCAGGCCGCCGTTCACAGACCTGGCCGGGCGAATGGGAAGCGTGGGTCAATGCCAAGAGCGACGGGCTGGAACGAAACTAGCGACGAGGACGAAGAGGAAGAGGAGGAAGAAGAGGAGGACGCTGATTCCGACGATGAACCTTCCACGACGGGTAGCAAGCGCCCTTCTCAGATGTCCGTTGATGCGCCTAGCCCCGCTCCCGCAACGACGGGTAGCATGCCGGTTCGGCCTCCGCGGCCGCAGAGCGGTACGCAATCGCCAGCCGAGGTTGCCACTGCAACAGATGCAAACCCTTATGCTCAATTGCGGCATCCTCGTGGTCTTCCACCTGTTCCGAGGCCCCAAACACAAGGCAAGTCCAGGTTTCGCTTCGTGGGTCTTGAGCTGACGAATACCATCAGGCGCACCTGGCACGCCGGACGACTACTTTGGCGGTATGCCTCCTCAACGACGCTTCGTCAGTGACCAGCGTTCGCGAACTCCCGACGAAGGTGCTCCCCGCCGCCTTTCTGACCTCCCTCAGCCAACGCCGCCTCGGCACAGCATCTGGACGCAAGTACTTGATGCTGGTCGTCAGCCTGGAACGTATCAGCCAGCCCCAGAGGCTCCGCCTCAACCACAGAGGGACACGTTCATACAGCTCGAGCCTAGCTCTCAGACCATGACCAAAGCCTTCACTCCGCATGGTCTGCTCTCTGCAGGTATGCAAGACAAGCAAGATCGTTCTGCCAAACGACAGGAGGAGCATGCTCGCGAGACTGGCGGGTCTCTGATCAACGTTCCAAACAAGCCTCCGCCACCCCAGACTGGTCTCCTCGGCGCAATCACTGCACACGAACGTGAACGCAAGCGCGAAGGTGGCGTCGGCGCGGCCTTGACGGAACGCGAACGCGAGAAGAGACTTGCTGAAGACCGCCAGCGGAAGTTGGACGAGTTCCAGCGTCAACAACTGGAGATGGCTCAATCTGGCATGTTCGGTGGTCAATTCCCAATGGGCATGAACCCTATGATGGGAGGTCCGATGATGAACCCTATGATGCCCATGAATCCGATGATGACAGGCACTGCAGCCATGATGCCACCAGCCAACCCGATGATGACAGGAGGATTCATGGGGTACCCCAACATGATGCCCGGCTTTGGTGGCCAACCATACATGTTTGCGGCCCAGCAGGCAGCTCAAGCGGCGTATCAACAAGCCATGATGGCGGCGTTCTCGGCAGGTGGTGATGGCGTGCATGGACAATCACCTATGAACCCCATGATGACAGGAGGCGGCATGGGCTTTGATCCCCGAATGTCGATGATGATGCCGATGATGGGTCCAGGGATGCCGATGGGTGGCATGGGCGGTGGTATGGGTATGATGGGGGGTATGGGTAGCATGGGAATGCAGATGACAGGTGGTTCACCTTTCGATGCACGGTTTTCGGCCTCGGGCGCTATGGACGACTTACGGCCACCTGGTGCTCTCGGTGGTCAAAACCGGTCCGGCAATCACTCGTCGCGCAATAGTTCCGCAGGACAAGGATCCCCGGCTGGACCACGTCCCGTGGATGCTCCCCCTAAAAGCTAAACGCCACAGCTCTTGCTGGCGTTGTAGCGCCTAGAGTGTGCCGTTTCGACCAGGTTATGACTTCTTATGCCCTTGATTTACTTGTTTTCGACCAGTATCATGTTTTTGGTGTTTTCGGAATTTCGGACGTTTACAATAACGTTGATATCGTTTTAATCCTCTGCGTTGTCGTATGTTCATGGTCAGTAGTCGTGGTATTTTATGATCCAGAATACACATAGACGCGCGCGGAAGTGGGCATGACGGCGTGTTTGTCATCGACCACCACTGAGTCATCGAATGTGCTGAGACTCACTGAGCGGACCAACGCCCGCATTTCATGAAGCAGGATGGGTGTCAAGTCGCTCTGGAGTCTTCTTGAACCCGTTGGGCGTCCAGTTCCGTGCGTATCTCATGTCTCATAGGGGCATACCACGCTCTCAGACTTTGTTTACAGACTTGAAACTATGGAAGGAAAGGCTCTCGCAATCGATTCCAGCATATGGATCTACCAGTTCCAGGCTACCATGCGCGACAAGGAGGGTCGTGGCCTCGTCAACGCGCACGTACTGGGATTTCTCCGTCGCATCTGCAAGCTTCTGTTCTACGGCATCCGTCCGGTGTTCGTCTTCGACGGGGGTGCCCCCGCGTTGAAGCGGAACACGATCGTGCGTGGTCCTGCGTGTCTCCCGAGACGCCTTCTCTGACCGTCCACTCCCGCCCAGTCCGAGCGCAAGAAGAAGAAGAGCGGTGCGGCTGCGAACCATGCCAAGATCGCTGAAAGGCTTCTCGCGGCACAGATGCGACGAGAAGCGCTCGTTCATGCACAGTGCGTATTCGGCGTGTGTTGGACCGCGCGACTGACGTCAGGACGCGCCAGCCCGCCTTCGTCCAAGGGGAAACACAAGGTGCCGTCGGGGGCCGTCGTTCTCGACGAGAACACGGTGTACCTCGAGGACATCACTGGGTCCGGGGTGAAGACGCCCGCGAAGAAGAAGGACGTGCCCGTCTCGCCGCCGTCCTCGAAGAAGAAAAATCGGTTCCACGACCACGATCCGTACAAGCTGCCCGAGGTGGACATGGAAGAACGGGTCGCGACTGTGACGCGGACGCACGCGCCCGACCCGCGTTTGGCCACGGAAGAAGAGCTGCGCGCGTTCATCGAGGAAATGCGACCCGAAGACTTCGACGTGGCATCCCCGGCATTTCGGGAGCTTCCGACGGAGGTGCAGTACGAGATCGTCGGCGATCTTCGTCTCAAGTCGAGGCAGACGTCGTACAAGCGCTTGCAAAACATGTTGAGGAAGGCCGCTACCCCGTTGGACTTTTCTAGAGAGCAGATCAAGAACCTGCAGCAACGTAATGCGCTCACGCAGCAACTTCTGATGACGACGGACAGTATCGGCAAGGCCCATATCACCATTCCCGTCCGCATCGCGAGTGAACGCAATAGAGAGTATCTCCTTATCAAGAATGAAGGTGCGGACGGAGGTTGGATTCTAGGTATCCGGGATGACGGTACCCGGGCAAAGCCCATCGAGATCGACCAGGATGCCCAGGCCCCCGAGGATGACGGCGGGAGTGACAGTGATTTAGAGATGGAAGAAGTCACGATGTATGACATCGTCGTATTTTCTGCTCTGCAATGTACTAATAAAGCTTCGTAGACCAACGGCTGCTCCACCCGATCCAGACCTTCGGGAGTATCAGCAGACCATGGCTTTGTCCGCGATCAGTCTGCGATCGCAGAACGGCACCGCTACCCTGCCACTTGCGCGCCGCGCAAAGCCACAACCATTGTTTGATTCGGATGACGAGGATGAGCTGCCTCGGTTACCCCTTCCTGACTCTGACGAAGAGAACCCCGAACTTGCTATTGCCGTACAGGCTTCGCTTGACGCGCGACAGCAGTCGGTGGCAGCAATGCCTTTATCTAGCCGGAGCATAGCCCAGCTGCCACGATCTGCTGAAGAATCTCCTGGCCCCAGTGCGCTGGCTCACCCCGCCCGTCACCGTTCATACGAAGGCGATGATGATTTGTATGCTTCTCCGTCTCGACTGGAGACGGCATTATCGATTGCCGGCGCTGGTCCTCCTGCGAGGAAGACCTCGGGGAATTACGCACAACAGAGCACTCAGTCATCGTTATTCGGAACGCCGTCATTATTATTGCCTCAGAAGACTCCCGCGCATCGATTTTCAGCGTCACACCCAAACGCTGTGGAGCATGCCAGCACTGCAAAGTCGTTGGATGAGCCACCATTGTCGCCGCTCTCGAGAATGTCACCTCTGTCTCCCGAACTGGACAGGACTTCTCCGACGCGCGCTGCTGGCGCTGCTGAGTCCGACATCGATGACGAGATGAAGGAAATAGTCGTGGCAGCGTCCACTTCTGTAAGCGTCTGCGGTGTTGTTCCTCCAGCTCTATCTCCGCCTCCGCCCATGATCGGAGACGACCGTGGTGACTTGACACGAGGCTCGGGTTCTGGCCCACCTATCGATCTGCTCCCGGAATCAGGTCAGCCTCCGAGGGCAGCGGTGTCGCCTCCCGCAGGCACACCGGTAGAGGATAGTGATCTGTCAGCCATTGAATGGTCAAGGTCGCCTTCTCCCGTTGGTGGACCTTCAACCAACGACGCGCCCGCCGTTGAACATCGAACAGAGAAAGATGAAATTTGGGACGCTGCACAAGAGATGGATCCCCATCAAGAAGCGGGAGAATTTGCCCGGTTCATTTCCCAGATGAAAGGGAAAGACCTAGATACTGTCAGGGTCGAGATCGACGAAGAGATCAAGGAGCTGAATCGGCAAAAGAAAGCGGCGATTCGAGATTCTGAAGACATCACGCAACATATGATCTCTCAGATTATGGTATGTGGTCCACTATGTTTGCACGTCCTTGGCTTACTGATGAAATCAGATGATGCTACGTCTATTTGGTATTCCGTACATTACCGCTCCAATGGAAGCGGAAGCACAATGCGCTGAACTAGTCTCATTAAGTTTGGTAGATGGCATCATCACCGACGACTCTGACGTGTTCCTCTTTGGGGGGATGCGGGTCTACAAGAACATGTTTAACCAATCCAAGACAGTCGAATGCTTTTTGTCATCAGATCTAGCTCGAGAACTTGGTCTCGAACGCGACACGCTCGTTCGCTTAGCGTATCTGCTAGGTAGCGATTACGTGGAAGGGTTGCCTGGGGTCGGCCCGGTCGTAGCGATGGAGCTTATCAAAGAATTTTCTGGGGAGGGCGGCCTTCATAAATTCAAGGATTGGTGGTCAAAGGTCCAAAGCGGCCGGGACCGAGAGGAGGACAATAACTCCAAGTTCAGAAAGCGGTTTGTGGGTTTACGCCCTAAAATCTCTGACAAGCATGAGCATTGACGTTTGGTCCGACGGCAGAAAAAGAAGTTCAAGGATTTATATCTTCCGGCCGAATGGCCGAATCCCCTCGTCGTAAGAGTGTCACCCCAATCTGTCAATTTGACCCTAACGGAGAATGTTGATCTACAGAGAGATGCCTACTATCATCCTACTGTCGATTCGTCGGAGGAACCTTTCAAATGGGGGATGCCTGACCTCGATGCCCTCCGACAGTGCGTGACTTCGGCGAGTAGTGGGTTGCTCACGTTGATTACGAACCTAGTTTCTTGCACGAAGAATTGGGCTGGAACGAGACCAAGGTTGATGATCTTTTACTACCGATCATCCAAAAGATGAACCGGCGTAATCAGGTAAGATTTCCTTCGCTGGCGCAAGGTTTGTAACGGCTCGCTCATGCCCGCTCATAAGGCTACTGCCGCAAACAGACAGGGAAGTTTGAACACTTTCTTGGAAGTAGATTCCGGGACCGGATCATATGCACCCCGTAGAAGGCAAGTATATAGTAGCAAGCGGTTACGACAAGTGGTCTCGGATTTTCGCAAGGAGCGAGCAAAAATACAAGATCGACAGACAGGGTCTCCCGCACCTTCCCAAGATGGTGCTTTTGCGCCCGAGGGAGAAGCAGGGCCATCGAAGAAACGCCGCAGGACAGTGGCAAGCAAGAAGATAAAGGGCGGACGGGCTGATACCCAGACGGGGAAGACCCGAAAAAAGAGAGGTACCATGAGGGGTAAATGCACGGACGCAGATACATCCGCTGAGGAAAACATCGATGACGAAGTTGGTCAAGCTGGTCTCATACCGTCAGGACCTCTTGGGGTACAGTTGCGCCCTCGTCCGGAACCTGTAAAGAAACTGGACGGAGGCGTTGGCGAAGATTCCTCATCGTCTACGGATCAACTACTTCTGAAATGATGGCGGTCTATATTTGATCCGAGTGGTTTGTCCGAGTTGAGACAAAATCGACTAGCGAATTCAATCTTCATCGAGGACACGCGAGCATGGCGATGAGAGTAATGACCGTTTTTGAGATCTAAACCCCATTTTCCGGCTTTCAAAATGACAGTGCGGCAAAGTAAGCAAGTTCTACACAGCCTATTCATCATCATCCTCGGTCTCTTCTCTCGCCTAAGTGAACGGTTCATTCGTTGTTCCGATATTCTGATGATGTGGAGCGTACCTTATTTTCTTCCAATCCGCCAAGCTCCCGCACCAGGCCAGAGAATGGATACTCCCGCGGTACGGTGGGCCTCTCCGGTACTAGTCCAAATTTACAGAGAAAACCGAAGCCAACAAAAGCGGAAGCAGCTAGCATAAACTGGAACAAAGCCGTCCGAGGGGGAACGACCGAGATATCAGGGCCCCACATTGACAGGACTTCTTCGCATTCCGGAACCTGCGGTAGCATATGGTCAGAATCGTGGCGAGGCACATGGCATGTTGGACTGCTGACGGGGTCACCAAAGTTACGCCTCATCTGCTGGTCCCACCACCCCCGCGGCGCAAAGGTCTGGTTGGATTGCCATGGCAGCTCTGGGTAGTCACCGAGTTGGGGATCTTTTTCCTGGAGGGCTGACGCGGTGGCAGACCTAGACCAACGGAGCTGCTTGGCAGAGTTGAGACGCTGGCGTCTGGCTGCAGCGGACAAGGCGCCGTGTGTGAGGCGAGCGGGTCTCATCGACGTGGATTAGGACGAGGGTCGAGTGTGGGCGCGATACCAACCGAAAAAGACCCCGGAATGATGGAGACCCCAGACAGTGGGACGGAGACAGTTTAATCACCCGAACATCCGGCGGGTGCCAAGCGGCGGAGCATTCTCACTCGACCCTGTCTAGTGACCTGAAGTATAAAATCTTCGGGGAAACACTGCGGCCATTATGCAGTGCGTACCGTGAAATTTTTGCGCCAATCGCTTACCCCCATCTCAACCAGCTTTCGCTAGGCGCTCATCGTAAGCCCATTAAATAGCACCGGTTCGGCCTCGTGCTCAATCGGTTCAACCCACGGAACTCAGTGTGTACTTGATCTACTTCAACTCTCGACCTCGATTGATAGTCCATCCCCCACAGTCTGGTTGATGCCCTTCCCATAGGCACCACCATGGCTATGGCAATCACTTCCTGTGTAGCGGACATCGACAAACGGCTGCCCAGAGAGCCGATGCACCGACGTCCTGCCGGTGAAGTTATCTCACCGCTCACCTACACCAACGACCTTGTAAATTTGTGCGTCAAGATAGATCCCCACTCTCCCACACATGCTAACCACCACATCAGCGATCACTGGGACCATATGTTTATAACAAATTGCTGTAAAAGCTTGACACTCCACAACTTCGATGGGCCCCCCAAAACCGTACTCGACCTCGGGTGTGGTCGCGGCCTTTGGGCCATCGAAGCAGCTAAGCAGTGGCAGGCATGTTTGATCTCACGATATTCGCGTCCTTTTCCGATAACGTGTCTCAGGGTAGTACGATTGTGGGCTTCGACGTGCAATCAGTACAACCCAAGCTCGGCATACTTGACAAGAGCTTGTCCCGTAGGCTCAAGTGGGTCCATGGCAACCTGTACGCTCCTCAGCTTATTCCGCTGTCTTTACTTACGAGATTCTGTCAAGCCTTGATGGGCTGCCCTTTCTTGACGGTCAGTTTGACTTCGTAAGGATGGTTCGTATGGGTCTCCACATCCCAGAAGACGAGGTTAGTCCACATGGTGTCGAACTACCACCCGCTTCGCTGACGAATTGATCCGTATCTTACAGTGGGGATACGTACTTGCGGTAAGCGGACTAGAAGCGTTATGTCACATACCTATCGTAACTCATTCATCGTCCCTTCTTTAGGAAATTTCGCGTGTGCTTAGCCCAAACGGCGTCTTGGAGGTACGAAATTAACGTCGACACACGAGGCATTGATTCAACTGTAGCTCAAGATAATTGAAGAGGACCTCATTTTCCCCTCTCAGTTCCCATACACGAGCATGGCGTGTAGGCTGTCCTCCGAAGACAGCTCGCCACGTAGCTCAAACACTGCGGTGTCATGTTATACCCCATTTGCGAAGTCGGACCCCTCGATCGCTGCAACCAGCTCGAAGAGCGCTCATCTGGATTTATTGTTCAAATCTTCATCGTCGCTCTCGCTCGTAATGCGTGGCGCGGAACACAAATACCCATCACCTCCAGACCCTCGAGATCACTCTAGGCTTAGGCGTGCATGGGAAGAAATGTTGAGCGATAGTTTTTTAGCACCAAACCTCGTCTGCATCTTACCGTTCCATCTCGGTGCATGGTTTCGCGAGATTCGAACTCACCCACCACTCGAAGTTCCCCTTCCACCCAGCTCGTCGTGCAAACGAGTTGCTCAGTCGACCACTGGGTTACCTGACCTCATTGACCCAGATACGGTGTTCGAGCTACGATCATTATCGTCGACCACTTCTCCAGACTGGGATGACGAATGTTCGCCTACTGGTAGAAAGTCTTCTCACAGGGGTGTGTCATCGTGGGCTTCCATGCATCTGGCACGGAACGTTCAGACAATCGCGGCATGCAAAGAGTCGATATGGCGCGCTTACGAGAGGTTGTATGGTCAGGACCCTCTGATCCCTTCACTCGTGAGATCTGCCCAAGAAAAGTATCTCAAGAAGCATTTCGATCGCGTGCAATCTACGACAAATCCACTCCGTGACTATTTCGAGCGTGACTGGATTAATTGGGAAAAGTGAGTTGTGTGTTTTCGTCTCAACTCTCGAAAGCTGACGGTATGTTGATCAAGTGACATGGCTGATCGTACCTCTGTGCGAGGAAGCATTCGATCTGAATTGTCGTGGAATGAGCCGTTCGGGAAACCTCCAGAGTGGCGCGCCTGGTTCAATTCCTCAAGTGACGAAAGCGAATATGAAGAGAGATCCGAACTGTGCCGCAGATTGCGCGGGTTCGTGTGCTTCAAAGGAAATGTGTCTATGACAAATGGCGGACGTCGATGATGTGATTATACCTCCTAACGACTGATACCTGGGACGAAGACTCGGACAAATATGTGATGCGCATTTAGATGGCGCAATTTAGGGCACGATACCCCGTAACCAAGCTGTATAGTAGCAGTCTGTAGGCATATGGTAAAGCTGGCGATTGGCAAGAAATGTTTAAGAAGATGGTCGTCTGACCTCGATAGGGAGTACTAGGCACAAGTGAGGACGCTGCCGAGCGCTGAGGTGCGACCGTTCCTGATCCGGCTGTTTACCTAATCGGGATTACCCCTTCGCTATGCGATTGCCATTGGTTGTACTCACCTACCCTCCCGCCCGATCCTTCCCAAACTAGCCCCCTGAACCCGAATAACAATGGCTGAATCACAAGCCCAAAAGCCAGCTGAAAAACCACGATTGATATCGGAGGCTGACATCACTAAATATAAGGTACTAGGTCCATGAAGTTTTCGTATGACAGCGACTATGAGATCTGTATTCTGACCGGATTTCTTAGACGGCTGGCGACATCGTTTATGATGTCATGAAACGGCTCATCGCTCTCTCCATTGAGGGGGCAAAGGTCATCGATCTCTGCGTCGAGGGGGACAAGCTTCTCGAAGAGGCAACGGGCGCCGTGTACAACAAGCTCGTCAAGGGCGTCAAAGTCTCCAAAGGCAGGGGAACCTTCATCTTCTTTCGATGCAAGGCATACTCACATTGCTGGTGTCGTAGGCATCGCCTTTCCGACGTGTATCTCGGTCAACCATGCCGTCGCGCATTTTTCGCCTCTCGCGTACGTTTCCGAGCCCCGAGCCCGTCACGAGCTCGTTGGCTGAATCGATCGTGCCGATGTAGCTCGGATGCCCTCGCTTCCCAAGTATTGACCAAGGACGACGTCGTGAAGATCCACATCGGCGCACACATCGACGGTTTTGCGGCGATCAGCGCTGAAACGATCGTCGTTGGCGCGAGCGAACAAAATCCAGCGACCGGGAGACGTGCAGATGTACTCAAGGCTGCTTGGCATGCCACAGAGGCTGCGATGAGATTGGTGAAAGTCGGGAACAAGAACTGGGCAGTGACGGACGCGGTCACGAAAGTTGCTGCGGCCTGGAACTGCAAGCCAGTGGAAGGTACGTGTGCTGATCGCAAGCTTATCGTGATTGGAGGACGCGCTCATCGTTGGATAGGGATGCTCTCATGCCAGCAAACTCAGAATGTGATAGATGGGAAGAAGCGTATAATTCTGAACCCGACTGAGGCTCAAAGACGAGAGACTGAAACGATTACATTCGCAGAGGATGAGGTGTATGGTATCGATATTCTCGTCTCGTCTGGGGAAGATGGAAAGGTATACTTGCATTCCCTGGCGGCGATCTGGATTTGATTTGGGATTAGGCAAGAATAGAAGACTCGAGAACGACTATTTATCAGAAGGAAGGATCGGTCACGTATCAATTAAAGATGAAGAACTCTCGCGCTGTGTTTTCTGAAATGCAGAAGAAGGCCGGCGCCTTTCCGATCAACGTTCGAGTCCTAGAGGACGAGAAAAGAGCGCGGCTTGGACTCCAGGAAGCTGTCTCTCATGGCCTCGTGAAACCATACGAGGTGGTGTAAGTAGACGTTTAGCCGATATTTTTCCAGCTTCTTATTCCTATCAGTTACACTCCTGCCAACACGTTTGTGGCCGCGTTCCATTTCACTGTCGCCCTTCCCCCCGCCGGTCCTCTGCTGCTCACCCATCCGCCTGTCTGGTACAAACCAGAACTAGTCAAGACTGAGAATGAGTTGGAAGATGAAGAACTGAAGAGCTTGTTGGCAAAGCCATTGCGAGAGAACAAGAAGAAAAAGAAGGCAGAAAGTGCAGGGGCCTGAGCCAGACGATTAGTCAATAGATGATTGCAGTATCTGTCGATCAACGGATGTGATGTACGAACAATGAATCGAGATACTTGACGCTACTTGGACTCTGCTGCCCCCGTCCCTGTCCCCACCAGCTCGGCCTTTTCGCCAAACTCTCCTATCGTCCGAGCGACGAGATCGACGTTCTCCAAGAACCCATTGATCGATAGGCGTGCCAAACGGACGGTTAGCGTCTGAAACGTCCTTCGTGTGTCGATCATCAGGACGCAAGTCCAAGCAAGGGTTGACTCGACTGACGCAATCAGCTCGTCGCCTTCCACCGTCAACGTCCGCTTCACTGCGTGCTTTTGCAGCTCGGCGTCGACCTCGATGACTTGCTTCGCGATCGTGGCATGCTTGTTGCTGGCGAACGGGATACGAACGGTCCTGCATGGCCCGGACGTGAACGACGCGGACGATCGGGCGATCAAGCGAAGCGCAGGGGACTGCTTACACGGAATGCCACGCTGGGTCGGACATGGTGGTGGTGGTGGTGCCGGGATGACGATCAGCTTGTAGTCGCACCGTCCGCCTCGACGATCGCTGAAAACCAGTGCCCCATGAAATCCCACGCATCAGCGCGCTCGACTCGTCAGAATCAGACGCGGTGGTCTCGATCGCCTCGCAATCTACAGTTCAAGTGGGCTTCTGGGATCGCGAGATCTGTAGTAACGCGTTTGTTAAACGCGTATCTTACAGTTCTCGATCCTGGGACCAGGCCACGGGCGACTTGAAGCGGCACGTCAACGGGCTAGCCGATCAATTCAGAGTCGAACGCCGCCAATGATCCAAACGTCAAACGAACGTACACCCACGCGGTCAAGAAATGGTGCATCCAGGGAAGAGTCGCTGAGGGGGCCCGCTCGCTACCGAGTGGCGTACTACAAGTTTCGGCACCCTGCCCTCGCGACCTCGACGCCAACGCAACAAGTCAAGTACTCGCCAATTCAATTCGACGACAGCAACCAACCCCGGCGACAAGTGAGCAGTCGATCGAGTCATCTCACCAGGCACAAGCCCTCCGCGGCGTAGCGCCAAGGTCGTTGAACTTTTCGAACTTGGGACTACCAGCGACGAGTCGTTCTGACTTCTGACACCCGCTGTATTGACCCCGTGGTGGCAGACGACGGCGGCGCACATCAGATGGTTTTTTCTTCCCTACTCCTCAGCCACGTTGATAGCCCTTGCAATTATGACACAGGGCGAGTCGGGCTGTTGCCACACCGCCTACAGGGAACAAGGAACTGCCGAAGTCCGACCGAAGTGGGGTCTTTCCGTGGGGTCGAGGCCGGTCGGACTACGATAAACTCGGTTTTTTGTCGGACTACCCTAGCCCAGGGTCGACGGAACTATTTACGGTTGCGGCCACACAAAAGCCAAATAACATCTGAGAAGAAAAAAAAAAGAAGGGGGAGCACTTGTGGAAGCCTTGCTTGTTTAGTCTAGGATGCATTGATAATCGCACGCTCGCTTGTGGCCCCAAGTTGGGTGCCCAAAGAGCAAAAGTTCAGCCAAAGTGTCGTACTGTGTACAAGGGTGTTCCGGTCCAACGGAGCCCTCGTAGAGCCTCGCGTAGCCCTCGTGAAAGTCTCAAGAACGGTGAAACGCGGTGAGCAGGAAGGCGATCACCCAATTTTCGGTGCTTATCATGTCTGTAATTTACGCATAAGTATCCATATGAGAGAGATTGAAAAACGCGGGGTAAGTGTTTTGACCATGGTCACTGGTATATCTCGAGGCGGCAAGACTGTCGATGAACATCGATCACTGCAAGACCATCCACCCGTATAACGTCGTATATGGTCATACTGCACGCCCGCAAGCATAGTACGTGCACGTGTTCGCCTTTGCCCCGTGTCGTGAGACCAGGGATCAGTACGGTTTTGCCAATGTTTCGTTTCGACCGAAATGCCCCTCGTTGCGGTTTCGCATGCGATCGCGATGGAGACAAGTCCAAGAGTCGAGTTCGGTCAAGTCATATGTATGTAGGGAGGTTGGACGAGTTGAAGTCGCAGTGCGAGTCGGGGACGCGGAACGGGTCCCGGGGGTTTACGTTGCGGTCGGTCATGGGGATGCCCCGCATTAGGCTGGATTTGTACATTTGGGCGCGTTATGAATACTGTGGGACTGAACTCTACAATACCAGAAAAATCCAGGAGGACTCAGGGAGATGAACGTCAATGTCGTAGAGCAGTGAGCGCACTCAACTTTCGTGACGAAATCAGATAAAGCATCAATCACCATTCAGGGCAGGAGCGATAATTCAAGCCGATGAGGACTCAACGCTCAACACGGCAAAGTAAACGATTCAAGGAGTCGATTCAGGTAACGTGTTACAACAGTTCACTTTGGCATGAACGAGTTATGAGTTACAAGTCAAGAAATATCTCCAAAGGACGTGTAGAAGCTCATGCAACCCATCAAAAACCAGCAGAAGTCAAACCGAAGAGTCCATTATTCAAACCAACACCGGTCTAGCCTGGAGTGGGACATGAATCTTGAGCGACATAAAAAGTGAGGGCCAGCTCAAAGATATAAGAGGTACGTTATCGCCAGGATAACAGGACATCGGGGTATCTCCAGCTCATGCTGATGCGAGGGTATCTTCCACTCAAAGAGCAAACGTGACGGCAGTGAGAATAGCAGAGCCCAGGAGCGTTGCAGCGCCGATGCGGCGCGACAAGGCACCAGAGGCAGAAACCAGACCAGATCCTGCGGCACCGGCCGGTACAATGGACGTGGACGGCGACGGCGACGACGACGACAATGACGACGAAGACGAAGACGAAGAAGCACCCGCACCGGCAGGCGCTCCGAGGCTTCCAGAGGGCATCGAGGTTGGACTGTTGGAATCGCGAAATGAATCAGGCACAGAAGAGAAGTCGCGGACGCCAAGAAAACTTACGCCGTCGGTGTGCCCGAAGAGGTAGCATTGCTCTGCAGACAGGAGGTGTCGTTGCTAGCGCCAACGGTGATCTGTCACATCGTGCACAATAGTCAGGCTCAAATGTGCATGACAACGGTTCCCCAGTATGGCAATGAACGTACCGATCCGCTCCATGCTTCGTCTCCGGCTGCATCCACGAGTGAGAGAACGACGTTGGTACCGGCGGCGATGTTCACCGTCCAGGTCGTGGAAATCGAGGTCTGGTTGCCAAGGTCCTCGCTGCTGCGTGTGAATGATGGATCGCAAGATACGTCAAGAAATACCTACATGGATTCACCGCAAACATCATCGGCCGGGACAACGAGAAGATCATAAGGGAGATTACCAGTATCGGTCCAATTAATGTTAGCGGGTTGGCACTGCGAGGATATTGGACGATGAAGCACCCGCAAGACGTAGGAACGAACCTGCACGAGCGCGGGCGTGTCGATCATAAATTCGGACTGTGCGAGAGCGAAACGAATGGAAGCAACGAAGAGAAGGACGGTAAAGAGAGTGGTGAACATGGCTGCTCAGCGGGAGTGGATACTGATGTACAGGCGAGGAAAAGACAGACATATGTATCGTGTCAGAACAACGATCTCATGAAATTCACATTTCAAACCCCGCACAACAACAACAATCTTACAGCTTGCTCTTCACTACGTTGCCCTCTTCCACAAGTCTCCGTCGCTTCGTTATGCTTAGGCATCATCAGCGATGAACAGTCTATATCCCATCAGCGAAGACTTACCCAGAGTGAATAACCACGCCTGGTTCCTTACCAACACCTTCCACCGCTCGACGCTCATCCAACGGGACATACGGTCGCTCGGAAGCACCAACGTAGATTTGTCTCGGTCGCCAGATCTTGACTCCTTCTGGAGATAGCATCATCTGGTATCCGATTCATCAGCAACGATCAGATGGCAGCGAAAACAGAAGCACCTGACGCCAATGCGCGAGCCATCCCACGACGCGGGGCACGACGAACAGCACAGGGAAGAAGTCCATCGGGAAACCTGACATTTATGAGATCGCGTCCGGTTAGGATCCTTGTCCGAATACACACCCATCGCACGGTAAATCAGTCCGCTATCGGCACAATCAAGGTCATCAGTATCTAGTTCAGCTCCAAAGTCGTTGTCGTACCTCCAAAAGTCAACGTTGGGAGCAAGCTTCCGCGAAACGAAATAGTCGTCTTTGAGGGCAGCATCGTGCAACGCCATGGCAGTTGTGAGTAGAGGATCAGCACCCGTGCTACGCGACGTGCCGCATGGATAAACGAGTTAAAGAGCGAATCGGGTCATGGACGCACACTGCAAACACTTCATCCGCAACTTTTCTTATGATGAAAGATCGCGGGTCAGACTGTTGGACGAAAGGTCAAAGCGGGCACCTTTACTCCAAAGTGCGCTAAATACGCACAGTTTTGTAAACACGATGCCCGAAACCGCTGAGTACTTTTTCTCGGCGTTTGACAGCTGCGAGAAATTCCGGGACATTGTCGGGGCTAGAACCAAATGTTGGCACGTTGGCGATCGTGAACGAGATCAGGGTATACCTTCCGATAGATACCAGCATCCGGATCACGGCTTCGTTCGCACCTCCGTGAAGCGGTCCGCTGCGCACATAAATTCAGTGGACGCAATGTGAAATCTCGAGCCGGCACTTACTACAATGACGCACAGCCTGCTGCAATTGCACTGTACGGGTCAGGGAGCGATGAACCAGTTTGAAGAACAGTGGTACTGGAAGCGTTCATCTCGTGGTCAGCGTGCAGGATGAACAGGATATCCAAGGCGCGAACGAGGACGGGATGAGGTCTGTATGCATTGGAAGCCGTCGCATTCGGGAAAGCGTCGCTGGGCGAGAGGTGGTCAAGCTGAAAGAGGAACCTGATGAAAAGACCCTCGATTTACGATACTCGGCGACGGGATGGATCCGGCCACGTACGACTCCGCGTAGCTCATCCCGGTCGGTGGCACCACGAACTCTCTTCCTTGTCGTACGCGGTAGGCCATTGCAGCGAGCGTCGTCGCCTTCCCGATGAGCCTGTAGATCTGCTTGTCCATGTTCTGAAACGCAGCCGGGTCCCCCTTGGCACCATTGGTAAAGATGTTCTGTCCTAGAAAACGATCCGAGAGTGATGAGTGTTTCAAGGTTGCATCCGCACGCTAAATTACCCAGATGATACCTTGCAAAGATGGATTCGCCTCGCTGTAGTAAGACCCCAAATACGCGAACGCGCTGGTCAGGATGGCCATCGGGTGGGCGTCATATCTGAAAGCGCGGAAAAACCCGGCTGCATCGACGTGCATCACGCCGTGATTGAGAACTTCGTGTTCAAAGTGGGAAAGCTGTGTGCGCGTGGGGAGGGAGCCATAGATAAGGAGGTATGCACACTCGAGGAATGAGGACTTGGCGGCGAGTTGTTCGATGGGGTAACCTCTAAAAGGGTACGCTGGGTAATACGAATGCGTGATGTAGGAGCGGGACGCACCGGTAGCGCAAGATGCCGTTGTCGCCGTCGATGTAAGTGATACTGCTCTCGATCACGGCAGTGTTGAGGAAACCTCGGTCCGAGACGCGTAGGCCACGTTCAGGCTCGTCTTCTGCACGGTCATTTGGGCCAGATGGAGCCCGAATGCTCTTGAAGAAGGTTGCTGGAATGGCGTTGTGCGATATACTGCTAGGTGTGAGCCAGGTCAGTAGCTTAGACGCCTGGGCCTGGACGTACGGAACATTGTATTGTTTTCCAGTACGGTTGTCTACGACGGTCAGCGAATCGTCGCGCCTGACCTTTGATGCTGCTGTTTCCTGACCCATACTGATATCTGCCGGGATGAAAGACTTGGATGTGGACGTGGTATGGTCCGGAGATGTTTATGTAGTTCCGGTCCATCACCACACGGTCGGAGCCGGCTACCATTTCACGTGCGAACATTGAAGTGTACAGTTAGTCATTTATGTGAATCTGGTATACGACGTCCAATTCAGCCCAAAGAGGTGGTCTCACTTCACGCACTGCCCTCCGGCTTCTTCTCTCTCGACAGCCATCCTGCCAAGTTCTAGGTGAGACAGGACGCACATGATAGCACGAAACATACCTCGCATTTTTTGATCATGCGCTTTTTGTCTCTCGCGATCCGCAGCCCGTTGACGCGCTAATTCTGCGTCGACCAATGGTGTTTCTGTGGTCATAGCTCCGGTCAACGCCTTGCAAACTAGAGAAAGAGAGATACGTACCGCTGGGTGCAATCTTTTTCGCTTCCAAGAGGACCGCTTCTGCTTTCTCAAAATACCCTAGTTCACCCAACGCCTTACCCTTGCGGAACAGTGCTTTGGAGTTGGACGGATTCTTTGCGATAGCCTGGGTCGTTCTGGTCGTCAGACACGCGGCGTCGGGGATGTGACCCGATTACCTTGTCGGCGGTGTCTACGGCGCGTTTCCAGTTTTCCTGCTTGAGATGACACGCCGACATATTAGCGTATATCTTTTCGAGCATGACATCGACCTGATGGATGTTCGTCTGAGTGCTGAAAGGCCCGAAGACGTGGCCACGGACCTCGGTTCTCTCATCCTTGGCACTCGCAGCCTGATCGACGGCGGAGGACGGGGAGGAAGATGGCGCGCTCATTCCGAGCGATTTGAGCGCGTTTCTGAGCCATGTTTCGAAGACTGCCGGTCAGAGACAATGCTAGAAAGCCTCGCATGGGGACACGTACTTGTCGAGTCCATGGAGATACATGAGGGACTGCGAAACGGGTCAGATCCGACATCGAGTCGACGGATGACCGCACCTCGTGATACCATCTTAACGCTGAACTTGTGGTGTAAAGAAGCGCGCCACGATCAGATGAGGGGGTGCCATACCGTTTTTGAGATCGCCGTTCTTGAACGCAGCGTCGGCCTCGTCCTTCTTTTCGCGGGCTGTGTGCAGCTTGGAGGCCACCCGAGTCTGGTCTTCAGGCGTCACGACCGAGTTGGCATCGAGCGAGACAGGAGGACCTGCGTCGTGGCCGTCGACGTGCTCAGACATGACCGATCTCCGTGCAAGACGAGACCGCTCGGCACAGAGGGGCTGGAGGTCTATTTGTTCTTGTTGTCCCTCGTTCCGCATTCGGAGGTCGTCGGCTCACCGTCTTGCACTTGCTCAAGTTCAATGGCTCTCCTCAGCACCGTCCTCGGCTTCTCGGCATTTGGGCTCGCATCGCGCTTCGGTCAGCTCGCCATACAAAAGAGAAATCTCATGGACAGTGCGTTCGTTCACAGCCGTACAACGATCCGCGTGTCTGACGCCCTCAGACCTCGCCGGACACGCCATTGCCATGGTTGCGTTCGGATATGCAGGGTACTGGGTACATCGGCACGAAATACGGACAAACGAGCTCATTGCGTGGAAGCGTTCGGAGATGCAGGCCAAGGCGGGAGTGGCAGCCTGATGTGGGTCGAGAACCCTGTGACCTGGCGTATGGCGTATGTTGGTAATCTCCATCCTGGATGCTCGCCGAGCCTGACGCCTCGCCCCGCAAGAGAGCTTCCGTAGCACTACACGATGTTGTGAACTTCTAGAAACCATTCATTCGGCAAAGTCCCTGGTTCTGCGTGCGCCACCTGCAGAAGGGTGGACGCATGTATAGTCACCGTGTTTAACCACCTTGACCCCCGAGGGTTGGTAGAGGACTGCGACTTCCATTCCACTGGCATACCTACTCCAAACGCAGCGCGGAAATGAACGTCGACACGTTCTGGGGTGGTCTCGTGTCCGATAAGCCAGTGGAGCCCCCTAGGCGGACCTTGAAAGGACGGTATAAGAAGGGGCTGAGTAGGGGGATGGGTTCGTCGGCCCACTAGAATGAACTATTAAGAAAACCGCATATATTCACCCTCGATCGCCTATTGTCATGCGTTACCTTCTTCTCCTACTCGTCCTCAGCTTTGTAGCGACGTCCACGTTCTTTTTTGTAGAAGCCAGAAAGGTGCGTCGGCGGGTATGCGCTACGCTGTCGCTGACGAGCGTGATGACTAGCCACATAGATCCTCCAGGGCGACCATGGAGGCGCCAAGCAAACGTTCGCGAGGGGACTTTTGAGGACTAAGTCCCCTGTGTATCATAATCATATCGAGGTGGGTGGGTCGGTGCGACGATGGACGTTGGGTCGCTGACCGGGGCGGCAGCACTGATAATAGGGACGGTCCTGGAGACTGGGTTTCCCGTAGTTACTCCACCGGTGTTTGGAGGATGTACACGTGTAGACTCTGATATGCAATCACACGCGCGGGTGATTTCAACGAGGGGCCTCGAGGCAGCCAACGTGCATCGCGGAGATTCAAATGTGGTATTGTCGGACGTGCGTCGGAGCTGGAATCCGGGAAGTAATCGACGACGACGACGACCCACGACGGCGCGTTGACTCGACTTTTTTATTATTTCTTTTCGTCGTCGCTGCCATCCGCTCGTTTCGCTTCTGATGCCCGCGTCTCTGTCTCCGCTCGCTCTCATCGTCCCTCGTCCCAACCTCGTCCCGACGCCTCGCACCCCAAACCGCAGCCCCGTCGCGGCCCACGTCCTGCTCTCCCCCCCCGCCGCCAACCGCAACAGCACCGACTCGTGGAACAGCTCCAATTACGACCTCGACGACCCCAACGCCGTCTGGAAGGAGGACCACGTCAGGCTTCTCTCCAGGGTGAGCGTTCTCGACGCGTCGTCCTCCACCCGTCCTCACGTGTTCCTCAGACCCTCGATGCCCTCCCGGCACATCTCATCACGCCGTTCAACGGCCCCGTGCCCCCATCTAATCTGCTCGACAAGATCGCCCGCGGAATATCAGCCGCCAAGGGTCCCAACGACTGGCCGCATTCCATACGGGCGACACGCATCAAGCTTCTCGAACTCACCCGCCGCAAGGCCCAGGAAGAGCGACGCAAGGTTATCGTCGAGGAGCGAGTACCCCTGGACCATCTAGTCTGGCAGGGCGACAGCTCCCGAGCGAGGACCCCCGATCCCGCAGAAGTCCTCCAGCCTCGGACCAACACTCCCATTCACACGCGCCGTCCACTCTACCGTCAGTCGAGCATGGATTTCGTGGACCCCGACAAATCAGACCAGACCGAAAGCATCTCACGGTACGTACCGTTTACTCTTTTCGTCATAGCTTCTCCGTCTGATCTCGGCGGTGGTCGCTCACGAATTCGTCGGCGCTTATAGCCTCTCCTCACGCCTTCAACGCCACGATCGTGTCTTGCACCATCCTTACCTGCGACCGGCACATACTCAACATCGCGCCGAGCATCGCAAGTCTTCTCCCTCCACGCCCAGTTCGTCCACCCTCAACTCCGGTCTCTATCCTGGTGTCCGCAAGTCGACCGTCTCGGCCACCTCTGCTTCCTCTTCTTCCTTTGGATCCCCCATGTCTATTTCCGCTCCGCTCCGGCCATCATCCCTCCGCCGCGCTTCCACTCTCACACTCGCGAGCGAAGTACAAGTCGGCGCTGATGCCGATGCCGAGAATGTTTCGAGGAATGTCGACTTTCGGCGCAGTGGTGGATATCCAGAGGTGGGCATGGGCCTCAAGGTTGCCGTCAAAGTCAAGCGAGTACCATCGTACAATGGAGGAAGCGATGTCGTGCCGCGGCCGCCTGCAACGACCGCCAGCAGGTCCAAGAAACCCACGTCGATGCCAGTCACTGTGGTCCCGCCTCAGAGGAAGGTCATGTCAAATTCGCTGGCTGGAGAGATGAAGCCATTGTCGCGGACACCCCCGAACGAGCCTCGCGCGCTAGTTTCCGAGAAACCCACGCCGTTGCAGACCAGCACGAAAACTAAGAAGTTCAGAAAAGGTCACAAACCTCAGCTCTCGTTTTCTTCTGATGAAGAAGAACAAATACGTTCCAAAACGGCGAAGAAGGCGCGCACGCGCGAGCCCTCTTTGTCCATCCTTCCCGCTTCTGCGGCGCAGGCGCAAACATCGCTGCTTCTGTCGTCAGGACTTTCGAGGGAGAAAGGAGGCTCCGATTCGGGGCGCAGCTCCGGTATCAGATCAAAAGCATCAACGTCCTCGAGTTCTTCGACGGACAACGATCTTTCGACCGCCAGTACGGATACGGCTGCTACTTCTGTCTCTATCCCTTCTACGTCCCTCGCCAAACATAAATCACCTGCTCTCTATGTCCAGGTGCCGCCTCTCGAGGCCAAGAAACCCGCCCGTCGAAATCCAACTCGCAATCCATCCATGTTTGGCCACGAATTGCCTCACCCGCAGCGCACGCCCGCGTCCCCCTCGCGCATTCCCGTTTCTTCACCGATGCCACTTTCGTCACTGGAGAGCTCGGTCCCTACTCCGGCTAGTATTTCTTCCACGTTGCCCCTTCCCGCATCCTCGCGCCCGCGCACCCTTCGCCGAGCCGCTCGCCGTATCTCTTTTGGGAGTGCCGCTTCCAATGGAATCACGCTCAGCCCAGTCGAAAACTCGCGGCATCACGACGGGGAAATGCATACTCTTGGCAGTGCCTTTCAGCTTGCGTAAATCTGGCCGGTCGAGCGTGAAGCGCTGGGCCCTTCACGATCGTCTCTTCTTCCGATTCGTCAATGCTCCATGTCTTCTCCTGACCCAAGCTTACCGTTAAATCGATAACGTTTTTCCATCGTATCTCCTCCACTTTTTCCCGTCGCGCACTGCTCGTAATTTCTGTTCGCTATATCACTTTTATCTACTCTCTCGGTTCCCAGCATCTCCTTCGTTCGTTCTATGCTTTCAATATTTTTTTTACCTTCCTTTGATCTTCTCCCTTTGTACTTTTCTCAAGACTAAGGCCAACTCTATCCGCGGTCCTTCAGCGTATCCTGCCTCCCACACTCTTTCGGATTCGATTATTCGCTGAGGTACGTGCCTCACTTTGAATTCTGGATCACCCAGCTTCATTGCGTGCACAGATCATTCGTTCTTCGCTGTATTAACCCTGATCGTGTCGCGCGCTGCTGGACACGCTCCCAACGATACTCCTTATCTGACATCGACACTTGCCCATTCGATTCTATTGCTACTGGATGGCGAACCGGGTAAACCTCCGGATGTACCTTTCATTTTCCTTTCGACTGTTTGCTCTTCTGAATTACGTTTCCGTCTCGCCTACTTTTGGCGTTCTTCTGACCACGTCATCTCTTTGCTATCGAAGGTGTATCGATGGCCGCTATGCTCACTGTCACTCACTGTTTTGTATACTGATCCCAACGCTCATTCGCATTTTCGTCCCACCGCCTCGCGTACATCGAGGCATGTACACTCACTCATATATCATCATCCTATCCACATTTTGTTATCTGTTCGCCCACTCTCCCTGATTCATTTGTTCATTTCATCACTTATTTTATCTTTGTACATCATGTGTTCGTCGATCGTCTCAGGTGAACGCGACACGATGGTACCAACTTAACACACTACCTTTGATATGTGTACTGTAGGTTGTATCCTCTGTACAACAATGTAAATGAAGCTGCAGACTGGCTGACTTGAGGATATGGAAGTGGTGGACTGCCAAAATGTGTGTTGAAATGGCAGAACTGCATTGTAAGAGCATCTCACTAGACAGAACATTGGGGTTTTATCTGATTTTATTTTTTTCCAATCCAAAGCTTTATACATGAATGACAATCTTGAACAGCATCAAAGCAAAGTGAAGAACACATACACAGCAAGAAAGCTAGTCAACAGCATGTCACACAGCCAATAAAGAATGAAAGACAAAGGCACAATGCACAGCAAGGGAAAGCCTCTAGACAAAGTTTGTCTTGTCTAGGTCACCAATCTCAATCCAGGCATCTCCCTCATACCAGCTATGAATCAGCTCTCCCACCAGAGACTTGCCTGGACCAGCATACTTTTCAATGTATGCTTTGCTGGTGAAGATAACCATTCCCCTCTTGCTCCTGGTGAGCATGACATTCATCCTCCTCTTGTCTTGAAGGAATCCAAGGTCCCTGGACCTCACCAAGGAGATGATGATATAATCCTCCTCATTGCCTATCCACATAGTCAATGCCAGTTGACCATCAGTGCATGAAATGGACTAACCTTGGAAAGAGTCCACATTGAAACACTTGTCTCCCCACTCAAGTTCAGCCTTCTGCAGCTGTTCTTCAATCAGGGACCTCTGGGCATCATAGGGAGTAATGACTCTGAACTTCTTTCCCTGGGCTTGGAATATGGAAGCAAGCTGGATAATAGCATCACTCTCTTCCTTATTCTGAGAGGAAAAGATGACTTATTATTAGGACATGGCTACTCATGCTTCACTTGCCTTCCAACTAGTGCCCTGGGACATTTGCTGGCCTGGTACATTGACAAAGTAGCAGAGAAGAGGCTCAGCATTTGCCAAAGGATGATGATCACTAGATTTCAGAAGGGGTTCTGAATCCTTTGAGTCATCTTGAGAAGGATAGACAGTCTGGGCAATGAAGTTGCCAATTTGAGGAGGCATGCGATCTAAGACTAGATTAGTTGCTGAATATCCAGTACTCACCAGAAAACTTACACTGGGTGTCAAGGAAAACAAAAGAGTTTCTATCAGTGGAATCTGGGGTATTGAGGTGGTTGACTTCAAAGACACTTTGAAGGTCTTGAATATCATCTTGACCATGGGGAGGTACTGTGTGACTTATTAGAATAGAACTGATACAGAACAGAACAAATTACACTGCATGTTGTCACCAATGAAGACAACCTTCCTGATGGTGCTGAAGTTGGAGAAAAGAGGAATATAGTCCCCAATTTCTATCTGAGAGGCTTCATCAATAACCACAGTATGAAGGGGCACCTTCCTAAAGGCACCCTGCATCCTTAGACTGGTGCTAGAAAGCATGCTGAGAGTACAAAGCACAACTGGACACCCATTCAGTTCAGAGAGCCTCTCAGCAAATTCACTGCTAGTGATGGTATTGGCCCTGATGGTGGTGTATAGATGTTCATGCCTAATAGAAGGCAGGTGGTGAGCAGAGTGTGCCAAATACAAAAGACTTACCAAAAGACATAAAACTCATCAGAAACTAAAAGTTTCCAGTGGGTTAGACCAAAATCAGCCAGCTTTTCAGCAATATTCTTGACAGCAACATTGGACTGAGCTATGAGCCAAATCCCAGACCTCTCAGCAGAGACAGCAGTTAAAACATAAGAAGCAATAACTGTTGTCTTCCCTGTCCCTGGAGGGCCCTGTATGATGCTGACCCTTGAAGAGTCAGTCTGGTCAAGCATACACCTGATTGCACTCTTCTGAGAAGAGTTGAGAGGTCTAGGAATCTTAGCTGCATTGAGTTTGACAGGAGATGGGGCTGGCTGAGACCATTCAGCTGGCCACATGAACTCCTCTCCAGGAGCAAGGTAAATCTTCTGGATCCATGGGTTGAAATCAGCACCATCAGCACTGATTCTTCCCTGAAGAACCATAAGAATTATCTGAGCCCTCTTGACCTCAGCAGTAGTGGGATCTTCTCTACCCATAAGGGTAATGGTGGCCACTGGCTTCCCAGCCAATAGCCCTTCTGTCTCGAGCTCAGCAAAGCCACCAGTGGCAGAAGCAATCTGGGCAGAAACAGTGAAGGCTCCTACTCCATCATGGGCAGAGACATGGATATGAGCTTGCTGCATACAAAGTTTCAGTATCTCAGACAACATGAACTGACGGACTCGCCTGATTACCCCGGCGGATCTTGTTTTGGTAACGGTCGGCACGGGCCCGAAGGTGTTGATTCCCATCATTATAAGAAGTGGAATAGGATCGAGTTACTTGAGAAGGTTTCAATTGGTCTTTCTGGAATGCATCCACTGTACTCTTGGCCAAGAAGCGGAGAAGCTGAAGACTTGAATCAGTCAAGAGCAAATACAAAAACAAAAAGTGGGCTACAGTGTCGGGGAGTCTAAAGGTATCAATGGGCGGTACGTCGGAGATCCTCTCTTCCATCGAAGCTAGCTGTGAGATGTAATGTGCAGCCCAAGCACGCTGAGCGAGAGGCGTGACGATCGAAGAGGTGGTGGCGTCGGAGGGATTTTGGCAGATGAATTCGTTGAACGTGCGAGCGATGTTGCCTTCGTTCAACTTGCGGTCGCTAGCGAGTTTGATCGTCGCGTACGGCGCGCGGGTCCTGGACGAACCTGCGGACTGCAGGTCGATCGCCTGCTTGATCCGGAGATCGTGGCTCTGCCACAGCGCGAGGGCCAGCGGACCCATGTCGAACGCATATAGGGAGCCGCAGGTGCGGCCGAGGACGTGATCGCGGAGGTAATCACGTCCTGGGGTGGTCAACGAAGAATTGGAAGAGTTAGCGCGTCCGTTGTTCTTGTCGGTGGCGAAATCGACCAAGATGATGGTCGTGGCGTCGGCGATAGCGAGGACCTGGAGGGTACCGTTGGGCAAGTACGTGCCCGAGAGGCCGATGGGGCGACCATCGTTGCCTTCGACGAGGGCGCGCAAGGCGCTGTGATCCTCGTTGAGGCTGGCCATCTTGATGTAGACGACTTCGAGCCTGCCGTCGCTGCCGGCGTCGATGAGGTTCTGGTGGATAACACGAGTAGAGGAGAGCATATTGGAAGATGAATTCTTTGGGGAGGGTTTACGAGTCATTGGAGAGCGAGAAAGCGAGAAAGCGAGAGGACAAGATGGATGAGTAGAGTTCAGGTGCAAGGGTGCAAGGAATCCGGCTCAAAGGAAGAGGCGAGAATCGTCCCACATCGTGACCAAGTGGCTCGGTGGAATCACCACCCAAGTTCCAGCGGCCTCGTGTTCGTGCCGGTACGTAGTATCTCAGTTTCCAAACTTGTCCACATGTCCGAGTCCAGCCTCACTTGACGTGTAATTCCACGTAGAGCAGCCCATCAAACACTGCACCCGATATACCACGATGATATCCGAGAAGATAAGAACCACTTAGTACACGCGTCGACTCGTCTATACGAACAACCCGTCTCTGCCACCAAGAAAACGTCATGCCTTTAACCAGTTCTCTTCTTTGAGAGAAGTGGCAAGCTGGCCTACGAGCGTCTTGGACGCGTTGGCACCCAAGAGAAAGGCTCGGCTTGAGCAGACGACCATGCTTTGCTTACAACGCGTCAGCATCACATTCGTCCGGCGTTTGCTTCTGAGAAACCCAGGTTCCCGAGAACGAACAACCGAGACGATGATATGATCATCTTCGTTCCCTGAGAACGATGGCGGTTATTCTCTGTCGACAAAGTTTATCCTTTGGAACCAACCTTGGAACGAATCAACGTTGAAAACCTTGTCCTCCCACGCCAGGTCCCCTCGTCGCAGAATACTTTCAATGAGGGACCTCTGGGCGTCGTAAGGAGTGATGATACGAAAGGACCTGCCTTTGGATTCATACAACTGTGCAATTTTCACGACGGCGCGAGCTTCTGCCTCGTTCTTACGAGGAGAGTTAAAAGACGTAGCACATATTGAAAATGAACGTCTTACAATCCAGCTATGACCCTTTTTGACTTCCCTGCCTTTGGTCACGTCGACAAAGCGACATGCTGTAGAGGCCGTGAGGTCATGATGGGTACGAAGTTTCCCGCCGTAGACGTTGCGTGAAATAAAATTGCCGATTACATGAGGCATACGGTCTAAATGTCCCCCGTCAGACGGAGGAGGAAGAATAAAGGTGGTTTACAAACACTGCGTGTCGAGGAATATGGCTCGTCCACGAAGATGAGAAAATTCAAAAACACTACGAAGTTCCTCGATGTCTTCTTGACCATAAGGCGGCACTGAAGTGGGTATCAGCTGCTGTTGAATATATGAAAGTAGGGAAAGGTCACGTTGTTTGTCGTCGCCAATGAAGACAAGCTTCGAGAGCGTGGAGTGGAAGAGATGCAAAACGGGTAGATAATTTCCGCATTCGATCTGACTGGCCTCATCCAATATTAGTGTTTCTACTGGGACGAGGCGCAGGAATACGCCGATCTGAGGATTAGAGAGCATGCTTAATGTGCACAGAATGACTTTGCAGCCCAGCAAGTGCCTCTCTGCTTCGACGATGGACATCTTGAAGGTATCCGATCGAATGAGACGCCGTTCCAATTTCTCATAGAGATGTTCGTGCCTTTAGTGTCTCAGAAAGTGTCCTCTTACGGAAGGACGACGGTAACTCACCAATCGTGATGGAAATCCTTGGAAACGAGGATTTTAAACCCGTCAAAACCCTCATTGACGAACTTTTCGGCTATGTTCTTGACAGCGACATTAGATTGTGCAGCGACCCAAATACACTGGCTAGAACTAGCGTTGTGATGGCTGATCACAGAGGCTGCGATAACGGTCGTTTTGCCCGTTCCGGGAGGACCTTGAATCATGACGATGCGGTCTCCATCCCGACCCGATAGTATCTTCCGCACGGCTGCGTGCTGGGAGGCATTGAGCTCGCGGTTGAAATGGACATGGAGCGGTTTCTGTCCTTTGGACTCGGGCGACACCAGCGATTCCTTGGGGAGCCACAAAGCCCGAAAGAAGAAATTAGAGAGCATATTTGTATCGTGCTGAAGCGTCTTGAGAATAATGTCTTGGCGAGTGGATTCAGCGCAAGTAGGGTCATCCTTTCCGATAGTTGTGACGGAGATGATTTTGCCGTCTCTGACGTTTCCGTCGACGTTGATGCGAGCGCTTCGCCCATCAACCTTGGGACTGCGACCCGTCACCTGAGTTCTGGCTTCTTTGCCCTCCATCACGATCCGGAGAATCTGTGCAATGATCGCGTTAAGATGTGCATATTAGGTCGGGCGTTCACAAACCTGGTTTTGTGACTTCCTGATGCGAGTGGAGAAACGGTCAGAGACCAGCTTGATAGCACCCTTATAAACAGTGCATTCATCTTTGACGTCGTTCTTGACGGCGGTCGGTTTCAAAGCTTCCAAGCGGTCTCCGTGTCTAGAAATGCACGCCAGAACATCCAAACGCTAGGCCAATTTAACACATTAAGCCGGTAGATCAAAGGTGAACCAGATCTTGCACCTTTTTCGGGAAAGTCATCGTGTTGATCCTACAAAGGTCCATGAAACGCGAAGACATATGGGGAAAGCTCGCCGCCCGACAGGCAGCCCATGCCTGCAGCGCCACGGAAGTCGCAGCATCAATCGTTGCCGACTCTGAAGCGTTGTAGAACAAGGCTTCCACGTTCTTCTTTATTAAATTCTTCTCGCCACCCATGGCATTCATCAGCGCTTGCAGGGAATGCCTATTGTTAGTTCGAGTGACTGAAAGCATGTCGACAGCATTGCTGATCCGAATCGAAAGGTCCAAATGCAATGCGATGGCAAGCTGATCCATCCTGAACGCATACTTGACAATTTTTGGGTCGAGGAGATGGTGTTGGATGAGACTTCGGCTTTTTGCAACGCGTCGTTGTTTCGCTTTGTCCTTAGGTTGAGGAACATGGCTCGCAGGTACGTTGACCACGAGTACATGTGAAAGCGTGGAGAACGCAATCGAGGAGAGTTGACACTGCTTGCCGTAGGTAGCAGAGACCCCAAGAATGTCGTCTGTGGCGTCCAAGAAAAACTGGAAGTGTTCTGCGGTCAATGCGTCGTCGTTACACTTGACGACAGCAATGACTGTAGGACCGTTGACAAATAGGTTCTGAGTGATCGTAAACGACATGTACGGGAGGATTGATGCAACAAAAGGTGGGAGGTACCAACAGAGACGATGCGATGAAAACGCACAGCGCTTTCCTTTTATTCGAATCAGAGACAGCAGGCGCTCCGCTTGCCTGGTGGAATAAAGAAGGGAGGGAATCAGCACACACAAAGCACAGCAAGTACTGGAACGGAGTCATTACGAAACTGGTCGTCGTTTCGTGGACCTGAGGGATTCGCCGCATGCAACTCCGGGGTTACTTGCGTATCACATTATACTGGGGTTGGGGTGGTTGATATGGAGGCGTGTCCAGAGATTTGTTCGACGCACGGCGCGGTCCTACGTATGCGTGGTCATTGCCCGGTCACGGTGGGAACTGGGACACACATATTCATTCGCGCAGGTGACATTGATCACTTAGGTTAGGGTTTGACTGAGCCGATAGCGACATTGTCTGACAGACAAGTATCAAAGATAGGTAGTACATACATGCATCGGCCCTATGCGACTAATCTAAGTCTGCCACAGAGAACGTCATGTCCGTTTATCCACTTCTCTCCTCTGAAAGATGCAGCGAGTTTGCCTACGAGCGTCCCGGATGCATCGCCAAGGAGGAAAGCTCTGCTCGAGCAGACGACCATACTTCGCTTACAGCGAGTCAACATCACATTCGTGCGGCGCTGGTTTCTGAGGAACCCTAGTTCCTGTGAGCGAACAATTGAGACGATAATGTGGTCGTCTTCGTTCCCTAAGAACAACGAAAGTCACTCTCTGTCGACATACGCCCCTACGAACGAACCTTGGAACGAATCGACATTGAAAACTTTGTCCTCCCACATCAGGTACTCTCGTTTCAGATGGTTTTCGATGCGAGACCTCTGAGCATCGTAAGGGGTGATGATGCGGAAAGACATATTTTTCGATATATATAACTCAGCGAGTTTCACCACAACACGGGCTTCTTCCTCATTCTTATGGGTGGCGTTAGAAAACTTATACGTGTCAGAAAGCAATCGCCTTACGGCCCAGCTGTGACCGATTTGAACCTCTCTGCCCTTGCTCACGTCGATGAAGCGACATGCTGTAGAGACCGTGAGGTCATGGGAAGTGCGAAGTTTGCCGTCATAAATATTGCGTGAAATGAAAGTGCCAATTACGTGAGGCATGCGGTCTGGAACGCTCGTAAGACAGAGGCGGGAGAATCAATGTGGTTTACAAACACTGCGTGTCGAGGAATATAGCTCGTCCGCGCAGATGGGGAAATTCAAAAACGCTGCGGAGTTCGTGAATATCTTCTTGACCATAAGGCGGCACTGAAATGGGTATCAGCTACTGTATGCATGGTGAAGGGGAAAGGTCACGTTGTTTGTCATCACCAACGAAGACAAGCTTCGAGAGCGTGAGGTGAAAGAGATGGAAAATAGGGAGATAATTCCCGCATTCGATCTGACTGGCTTCGTCCAATATTATTACTTCTGCCGGGATGATGCGCAAGAATACGTCGATCTGGGGGTTTGAAAACATGCTCAATGTGCACAGAATTACTCGGCAGCCTAGTAGCAGCCTCTCTGCTTCAACGACGGACACTTTGAAGGTATCCGATCGTATGAGACGCGGTTCGACTTTTTCGTAGAGATGCTCGTGCCTATAATGTGTCAGAAGGCATGTTTGCGCAGGGTACGATGACTCGCCAGTCGTGGTGGAAATCCTTGGAAACGAGGATTTTAAATCCACAAAAGCCCTCTTTGAAGAACTTTTCCGCGATGTTCTTGACGGCGACGTTAGACTGGGCAGCAACCCAGATCCCCCGACCAGAACTGATGTGGTGACCGAGAACAGAGGCTGCGATAACTGTCGTTTTGCCAGTGCCGGGAGGACCTTGTATCATGACGACGCGATCGTCGTCCCTATCCGACAATATCTTCCGCACAGCCACGTGCTGAGAAGCGTTGAGAGCGCGAAAGAGGCGCACAGGAATCGCTCCCCTCTGTCCTTTGAACTCGGGCCACACCGGCGATTCCTTTGGAAACCACAACGCCCGAAAGAACGGATTCGAGAATATCTTTGTATCGCATTGCAGTGTCTTGAGAATGATGTCCCGGAGAGTGGTTTCGGCACAAGTGGGGTCATCCCTTCCGATGGTTGTAACGGAAATAATTTTTCCGTCTTTGACATCTCCATCGACATTGATGAAGGCGCTTCGCCCATCGACCTTGCGAGTACGGCCCATCACCTGGCTCTTGGTTTCTTTACCCTCTATCTCGATTCGGAGAACCTGTACAACGTGCACGTCAAGAAAAGTGTATCAGGCTGGGAGTTAACAAACCTGATTTGTCGACCTTCTGATGCGAGTGGAGAAACGGTCTGAGATTAGGTTGATTGCGCCTTTGTCGATGGCGAACCCATCTCTAACATCATTTTTGATGGCAATCGGCTTCAAGGCTTCTAAACGGTCTGCATGGCGATAAATGTTTGCCACGGCATCCAAGTGCTAGATGTTCGCAGCGTGTCAAAACAGTAAAGCGTAGACAAACCAAACTCCGTACCACTTTCCGGAATGCACTCATATTGATTCTACGAAGAGACGCGAAACGCGGAGCCATGTGAGGCAATGTTGCCGCTCGGTGAGCAGCCCATGCCTGCAGTGCCACCCTGGCAACGGGATTCGACGACGCTGCAGTAGAGAAAAATAGGGCTTTCACAGTCTTCTTGTCTAAACCCATCTCGCCACCCATTGCGTTCATCACCGCTTCTAATGACTGCCTGCTGTTATTGATGGTTACGGAGAGCATGTTCACCGCATTGTTGATGAGAATAGATAGGTCCAGATGCAGGGCGAGCGCAAGCTGATCCATCTTGAACGCATATTTTTGGAATTTCGAGTTGAAGAGAAGTCGATCCTGGATGAGACTGCGACCTTTAACCACGCGATGATGCATCGGGTCACCCTTGGAGAGTATAAGATGACATGGAGGGACGGTCACTACAAGGGCTCGTGAAAGCGTGGCAAACGCAATCGAAGTAAGCTGGCATTGCTTGTCGTAGGTCGCAGAAATACCCAGAACGTCGTCTGTAGCGTCCAAGAAAGGTTGAAGGTACGTCATGCTCACAGCATCGTCGTTGCATTTGACGACGGTGAAGACTGTAGAATCGTTGACGAATAGATTCTGAGAGATCGTGAACGACATGGGCGAGAGGATGAATGAGGCGAGACGAATCGTACGGGGCTATGGGAACACACGGCGTGTTCCTTTTGTCAGAAGCGATAACCCTAGTGGAATAAAGAAGGGAGCACACGATGGACGACAGGTACATACTAGGTGCCATGGCCACTCCAAAGGATTTGCGCGGCGCACAACGTGTAACTCCTGTGCGACTTACGTGCTACAGTGGATATGGCAATGGAGACTTGTCTAGACCCCAGCGTTGGACGTACAAAGTAGCGACTCGCCGCGGTTGACGCGGTCCAAATTGCAATGTAAGAGTCACGTGAGAACCGGGACATACAGCCACCTACACTTCGAACTGGTCCTCTGAGAGTCATGGCTACCCCCGTCATTGTTGGTCTCGGTGCAGTCACCGCTGCGCTCGTCGGCAGACATCTCATCCGGAGCGGAACCATAGGAAGAGCAGCGGTAGACCAATGGGTCAAGGGAGGGTTCAAAGCTAAAATGGATCGCAAGGAAGCCATCGCCATTCTCGGCCTCAAGTGTGTCGTCCTCGCCTGTAATCTGGTCTCTCATCCGTACATTGTCCCCAGAGACGGCCCTACGCTCCGCCTTAAACTCAAGGACGCTCACCGTCAAATTATGTTGGCCAACCATCCTGATCGAGGTGGTTCGCCTTACCTCGCAAGTAAAATCAACGAAGCAAAGGATCTGCTCGACAAGACAGACGGGAAACGATGACACTTTGTTATATCTTTTTATTCTGGTGAGTAGCTGATTTTTTCGAGTGTTCTACGTCGCTCATTCTCTGGTTGTCTTTTCAGTCATGTACAGTACTGCATCCCCTAGCATTACACTAGAATACCACTCGCAAAATCGCCACTCTTTTCCGGCTTCGATTTCTTGAGTTCTTCTGTTGCTGACTAATCTGACGTCCCTCTTCATCTCCCGATTATCGACAGAGTTATGAGCACGGTGGATTTCGACCCTTCATCACTCGGAACAAAGGATCAGTGAGGCCTCGCTCACTATCCACGACCTGCTCCCGCATGACCAGGTCTCTCCGATCAACAGTTGGGATCAGCGCTACTCTGAAGAGCTCGCTCACTTTTACGAAAGCGGACTCGAAGGCGAGGTGTGGTACGTCTCCAACCCATCTCCTGCTCGTCCACCCTCCACACGCGCGTCCGCGGTCTGGACTAGGTTCGGCGAGGAGCCCGTGATCAAGATGGTTGACTGGGTTTCGACGCACGTTCCCCCGTCCGCTCGTCCGAGCGTACTCGACGTCGGCACGGGCAACGGCCATCTACTCTTCGCCTTGGCCGAAGCCGGGTACGACCCCTCGCGGCTGACGGGGATCGATTATAGCCAAGGCTCGATCGACCTGTCGAACGCTATCGCCGAGCGACGGGACCGATTCCCAGGTGAGGACCGGGACCAGCAGGAACGCCCCATCCATGGCGGCATCACTTTTGCGGTCTGCGACTTTCTCGACTCGCGCGCGTCCGTCCCTCCGCCGCGAGGCGAGCCCACGAGCGACGGCGCATGGGACCTCGTCCTTGACAAGGGCACCCTAGACGCGATCTCGCTCATGGGCGCGGACGAACGGGGTGTGGCGCCGCTCGAGCGGTACGTCCCGCGCGTTGCGCAACTGCTGCGATCCGGTGGCCACTTCCTCATCACGTGTGAGTCCACCCCTCTCCTGTGTGTCGTCCCGCGCGGAACTGACCGCTCGCCCAGCGTGCAACTTCACTGAGGACGAACTAACACAGAAGATCACGATGCGGGAGAGCGGTCTTGAATACGCGTGAGTGGCTGACGTGGTCCTGCTTCCCTGGGAACGTCTGACGCTGTGCCAAGGGGAAGCATCCCTTACAAAAAGTTTACGTTTGGGGGGAAGAGCGGGAGCTCCTATGCGACTGTCGTGTTACAGAAGCGGTAGTCGTTCTCTGTGCGACAGTGAAAGATCCGCCGATTGCCAACCGTGCGGCGGGATTCTATCGAGCACGAGTCGAAGAATGTGTTCCGTCGAAAGCAACTAGACGTAATCTGCCCGATGGAATCGCCTCGGACGCGTCCGGCGCACTCGCCAGCCAAATATTGTTTCCTCCATTTTGACGATGTTTGCTCTGAATATATGTTACCTTGCTTGACAAGGTTTCTATCACCCCCCATAATTGTGGCGCAACTCACCACAGAAACTCCTTCCTTTTTTGTAATAATTTCATACTTTCCTTTTTTGCATTAACTCACCGGCATTTGCCGCCGTAAGCACCACGGAAAGTTTTTCCTTGTATTTTCCTTTTTTGCATATTT